>BPLQ01006841.1:1727881-1739342 GCA_021605075.1 Caerostris darwini | reverse complement strand
ATTCTTTGTTAAAGGAAATATCCTAATTTCAAATGCTTCACAGTTCAGAATTCATAAACACAAAAACAATGTCCCCTACATCACTGGTCGAAATGCAGACATTCTTTTTGAAATTTACTTTTTAAACTGCAAATGTTCCCGTGTGACCGATTATCGGAAAAGCAAAATTGACTTTCATCACTGCTTATTACTTTCTACCATTTTATTTCATATATACGCAATATTCTTTGACTTGTTGCAGTAGTTGACATATTTGAAATGTTGACAAGAGCTTTTTTATTCCAAGCGTTTCATCCGTTGAGACCTAAGAGGTGGGCTGAAAAGTTCATAGGCTGACACATAGATGGCGCTACTAGTATTAAATCCATATGAGTTTTAGTTAGCCCTAACCTTCAAAAGACACATGTATAAATTTGACAGCTGTTGCACTATTAGTATGTGAGTTATAGCATTTTTAGTGAAGCAACTTTTGTTAGTTTGAAAGTTAGTTTTTTTGTTAGTTTGGATAAAAAGGAATTTCGTGTGTTAATAAAGCATTGCTTTTTGGCGAAAAAAAGTACTATTGAAGCCAAGGCTTGGTTTGATAAACATTATTCGGACTTTGCACCAGGAAAATCAACCGTAGAGAAGTGGTTTGCTAAATTTAAACGAGGCGAAATGAGCACCGAGGACGATGCACGCAGTGGACGCCCCAAAGAGGCTGTTACCGAAGAAAACATAAAAAAAGTCTACAAAATTATTTCTGATAACCGTAAAGTGAAGTTGATTGAGATAGCTGAGACCCTAAAGATATCAAAGGAACGTGTTGGACATATCGTGAATGAATATTTGGATATGCGAAAGCTCTGTTCAAAGTGGGTGCCGCGCGAGCTCACAATCGACCCAAAACAACAACGAATTGATGATTCTAAGCAGTGTTTGGAGCTGTTCAATCGTAATAAATCTGAATTTTTGCGTCGATATGTGACAATGGATGAAACATGGCTCCATCATTTCACACCGGAGTCCAATCGACAGTCAGCCGAGTGGACTGCACGTGATGAACACTAAAAATGCTATAACTTCACTAAAAATGCTATAACTCGCATACTAATAGTGCAACAGCTGTCAAATTTATACACGTGTCTTTTGAAGGTTAGAGCTAACTAAAATTCATATGGATTTAATACTAGTAGCGCCATCTATATGTCAGCCTACGAACATTTCAGCCCACCTATTATTATCTAAAGTTTAAATCTCACAGTAAGAATATAAAAGCTCGTTTCATCCAAACCAGCATTCCATGTCCATTTGCGAAGCAAGTCCGGTAAAATGCCAATTAATCAGGCTAATGTGATTGAAAATACACTCTTGCCGCTCGATTGTCTTTCACTGACATCCAATTCTTGTCACGTCTTCGTTTCATTTTTTAGTGTTCGAAAATAGATTACTTAGCATTTGCTAATTGTTTCGTAAAACACTATTCTTTTACCAAACAAAAATTCGAATACAATTTTCTTTCCTATAATCTAAAAAAAAAAAAACATCACAAAGTTGCTGAGAAAAAAAAAATATAGTAGTGGCAAAAATGCATTCGTCTACGATATATATCAGTACCGATAAGTTTCATCAGCTGAAATGCATCAAAAATTAATCGTTCAATATCCTATCAAATAAAAGTAGTTGATTTATTGATGCGATAGAAGCAATCACAAAATATATACAAAAAGTTGAAATTTTTTTAAAGATATTGTTTCAACGTTACATATTCATTAAAGTTACCATTCCATGCTTCTTTTTTAAATACATATAATTTATGGATCGTGCTCGCATTAAACAATTAACGTAATATATAATATATGACAAACATATATCATAATATATAAAAAGAACTATTAACATCTCATACAAACATGCTGAGTTATTTTTTTTTTTTTGAAACGTGAGAACATATTATCTGAAATGATCAAAATAAATAAATAACAGACATTAAATTGAAATGACGAGCACAATTTTTTTTCGTCGCAAATTGGCACTAACACACTGAATTCTATATTTAATCAAAAAACTAATTATAGTATAACTTTGTCGTTGTTTTTTAGTTTCTAATCAAATAGAACTGCACGATATTCAAGGAAGAAAAATTAGACTTTTGAGCATCACAGTTTTCAGAGAAGATCAATGTCTATTTAAGCAGTTCTTTTTACAATAGAAGGCAAAATACTTAAAAAAAATAATAGGACAAATGTATATAAATAATATTCCTGTTTATAAATACGTTGTCCGGCAAAGTGCATATCATTTTGAAGTAACATTTTTCGGGGGAGGTTTTAACAAAAAAAAGCTAATATTTCAAACGAAACCATTTGATCATTGCATATTTTTATTTCGAATTTTGCTTTTCGTGTTGCAAGGTTTGGTAACTCGTGTAAGGTAATCCTAAAGAAATTTCTCCTGGAATACTGAAATAAAAAGGTATTTTATAAAAACTTACATTAGCGACAAAATGTAATTTTTTCCCACTAGAAACTTTTTTTTTAATTTTCTAAAAATATTTCTTCGGAACACAACCACAATCATCTCTGCTGAAAGATTTCAAAAAGAAACTCCTGCCATCCTTTTTTATCCGATCCCTGATTGTGTAGGATTACCGGGTCTGCTCATAATTAAGTGATTGTTATCGACTGACAACTGACTCTTTTAATAAGACCAATATTACTATAAAAAGTAATTTTTTATACAAAGTTCCCTTTTTTATGAAGAACAGAAATACGATTTATAAATGCAATACAGGTTAATTAATTACCAAAATGAAAACACATTAGTAAATATTAACTAAGTCCATTTTTTTTTTCATCTGCCATATGAATAAATCGCGAAAAAGTTTTTATGTAAATTGAATTTTTTGTTATTAATATTGAACTTTAATGACTTTATTTTTGTGGTTATTGGATGTATTTTTTTTTCTTTTCCTTTAAGATTTTTAACATAGACAAAACAAATAATAATTCATTTTAATCAGGCAAATTATTTTACATAGACTGTGAGAATTTTTTTTCTAAAAATTACAATTATGTAATTAAATCTCTCTAAATATTTTCGAGGATTAACTTAAAAAATAGACAATTAGCAAGTGATAAAAATCGATGTTCTTTAATTTTGCAAATGAATTTTTCTCTATTGCTGATTAAAAAAATGCTTTAATATTTTAATTAAATTGCTTCATGTTTCACAAACATATTTCTCTCAAATACAAAGGAAAAAAAAAGACCCAAGTGCAATATTCAGTCTTCTCAATTAAATTCTATAATGCAATCGGCGAACAACATTTTAACATTTCAAAACATCAATGTCATCATCATCATTCAAACATCAAATTTCGAACTCATTTTGTTAAAATTACAATTGAAACTTCAATGCATTTTTAATCTAAGTTTGGCATCAACATGATTTCTGAATCGGGATTGTACATTTAGCTAACTTCCTTTGACAGCATTTGAAGGAAAGAAGGCTGTATTTGAAAATAAAAAAATATTGTTTCTAGTCGCACAAAAAATATTACTCATTTAATTACTGTCCCTAAACAAAAACATATTATCTAAATAGTGACGATGTTTAATAAGCGTTATAACAAAATAATTTTTGGCTTCTTTTTTAGAATAATTTTTTTAAATCATTGTACATATCAAGAAGTTTTTATCACTGAAATAAAAATATTAGAGATTGGAAATATAGAATGGCATTTAAATAAATATATAAAAAAATCATTATTTGTATATATCTTTCTTTAGCATTTCCAAATATAAATATAATGAGTATATAAAAATGTTATAAAGAGATTTAAGATTTTGTGCATCAAATTATTATCAAAGATTGTACTGCATCAAAGGTTAAAATTCAACACATCAACAAATAAGTTTAATTTATTTCTCAATATATTTCATAATTATCTGAAAATATTGTTTACGGGAATATGTTTTTTTAATATGAATAGTTTGTTATTTTTCATAATAAAATCAGATTTATAAACAAGTCATTAAATAAAAATACATGAATTTGCTAATAAGATTTTTGTACTGCAGTTATACTTAAATATTCAATTCATTGTATGAAAACTCCACTGCATTTTAACCCTTTAACGGGCACAAGCCGTTTTCTTTCAAACTTTACATTTTACGCTATAATTAGAGAAAAGAAGCTCGTTTATGACCAAAAAAAGTATTTTTTTAATTTTGTGGTTGTAACTATTGTTTACAACAGGGGTGGTAACATATTTACCACCGCCCGATACAAGCAATGAAATTTTGTTGACTTATTCAATAGAAAAAATATAAAATACTAATAATTACATAAATAAATACGCATTTTGTAAAACTATTTATTATTAATTATTTCAAAGTTAAAAATATATTATTTGCATAAGTGGTAGAAAAATAAAAAATACTATGTAAATTATCAAATGTATTGTTTTTAATTATTCTTGTGAAACGACAAAAAACAAGCAGCCGCGCACAATGGAACATTACATGTAGAACATATAACTTTTGTACGTTTCTGATTAGCTTTGGTGCTACAATGTTTGAACCTTCTGTACGTTTCACCTTTTCCTGGCATGTGTGTTCCAATATTACTTGTTCTGATTTTCTATGGAATGCCAGTTAACTTTTTCATTGAAACCCAATTTGATTGCAATTTTCGCTTTTTATTGCAAAATCCTCCTATTAATCCCCGAGCTATTCTTAATCTAACTTCTAGATGGGAATTTCTAGCTATGTTATGATTATGTACGTAGAATATATATGAATTTACTAAGCTGGAATCTAATAGAAAGTAAAATAATTTATGCCACCACTTCTTTGATCATCTACTCGAACTATACGAAGATTTCAAGTGGTTAAATCTATCCACTCCCCCCCATACTTCTTGTATAATCGGCAATTGCTTTTGGGCATGTAACTTTCTTTTTACATCCATCTTTCTGGGTTCTACTTACTTCAGTCATTTCATTCATAATATGGGCTATTGAAAGAAGAGTAATAAACCTTCGTATCCCGCCATTGCACTGCGACAGTGTCTCTATATGCCAACATCAGCGATTCATTTTTTTGGTATTTTTTATTTTTCTTCATGAGCTCAGGAAGGAATTTCCTACCAGTTCTGATGGTACCAATGGCATATATGTTTTTTGAAAACAGTGTTTCCATCAATGGTACTGAAGTAAAAAAGTTATCAAAAACCACCAGAAGAGGAGAAGTAGAGTGCAAATCATCGGTAAGATTTATTATGACTCTATTTCCCAATCCTTCTGAAATGGCACTATCATACCTTTTTTCCTGTATATACCTCAAATTGATACAGATATTTTCTTTTATTTAAAATGACTTGAAAAAATAAAATTTTATAAAAATATTACTTTTATTACATTCCATTTCGAAGTATTATTTTTAAATATCTAAATATTTATGTAATCCAAAAAAATATGCTCAATAATATTAGTAATAATAAATTTTATAAATAAATGGTGTAATACATAAGTATAAGCAAAAATATAAACATATAAATCAAGTACTATGCCAAGAGAAATGCATTCCTGAAGCGAATAAATCAGTTGCAAACCGGGCGGTGGTAAATTATTTACCACCCCTAAAATCGCTAATCAGGCAGTGGTAAATATGTTACCACCAATTATAAATGCGTACAAATAAAAATATTTCGCATTAATTTACAAAACACATAATAAAATCTAGCTATTATATATTAAAGATTCACAAAATAGGTTTAAATAACTTCTAACGTATTTTTATTCATAATTATACTGGGAGATAGAAAAAAACACGTGCTTACCATCGCCATCTTGTTCGAAAATTGACGAAAACCGCAATTTTAGCAGTTTACGACGTCCCAACTGCGATAAACCGGATTAAACGTGAAGTTGTGGTTCCTAAAGACAGTTTCTGCTAAGGGGCGATTGTAAAAAATTGTTCACCTAGAGCTGGGAACTAAATCGCGTGGTGGTAAGATATTTACCACCGCCTTATAAAGGGTTAAATTTAAAATTAACTCCAGCAATATTTCGCGCTTCGATTATAAAATATTCAATCACGAATTTACCACATTATTATGCGGTTTGTAATCTAAAATTAACATATTAATTTCGTACTTTAAATATCGAATTACAAAATTCAAATGAAATTCTCAATTCAAAAATTCTCAAATGAAAAAATCTATCAAGTCTCCACCCCCCACCCCTCAAGTTCACAGAATTTCTTACCACCACTCCATTTTCACTATGTGCAATTTCCCCCCTCCCTCTTGTAGTTGTGAATACTTATATTTCTAAATTTCCCTTTTATTTGAATTGTTTCCTTTAATCATTAGCTCATTCTGTCATGCTTTTTTGTAATTTTGATTCAAAGCACAATTACTCTACTCTCTTGTAATCAAACTCGTCGTCGTCGAGTTGTCTGGGGAGAGTTTTCCAGTTTTTTTTCCGTACGACACGTGAATATGGGTAAATATTGTCCTTCGGTGGATCTGAAACCCTTCGATTTCAATAAAAAATAAATTAAATAATTGCAAAATATAATTCTAATACAGGGTTATTCAAAATGAAGGAGCAGATTTTAATTTTTTTATTTACAATAAAGAGACAATGATGGGCCACATATTATACATGTATGCAATCAACATGAGCACTATTTGTTATGTGACAAACGTAGAATGGGTACATTTGCTCCTTCATTTTGAATAACATTGTAGAATAACGTAGTAAAGAAGAATTCTGTTTATGCAATGTAAGACCATTGAAATGAGAGATGTAAGTTATTCCAAATTTAAAACAGTTTAAAAATAAAATTTTAAATTTTTGAAGAACTACCGAATTATTGAAAATGAAGAAGTAGATATACTAATTTTACGTTTGTCGCCTAACAAATGGTGCTCACGGTGATTGCATACATGTATAACATGCGGCTCATCCTTGTCCCTTTATTGTAAATAAAAATTTAAAATCTGCCCCTTCATATCCTTTCATTGAATGAAAATGTTTCTTAACCTCTTGGTGCCTTTGGCCATAGATGTGGACATTTTTATAATTATAATTACTATCGTGAATAAAAAGAACAACAATTTAAGAATAAATTATTCACTACAGAATCTCTTAATAACAGCAACAAAAAGAAAAAAAATAGCATGTGTTGGCTGCACTGATAACGGTATTTACGGTGTACAGTTAGAAATATAAAAATAGCGTAAAATCGTATTTCGACTATCAGTGTGGTTGGATTATTTGAACAAATTGTTAATATTTTATAAGATTAATACCAATTATATTAAATATATTTAATAATATAATAATTTAATGCCCGGTATTCGCTTAGAAATTTTTATTAACGTTTAACGCTCACAAATGTGAACGTGGACGTTTTGGAGAATTTTTGTTCTCCCCATTTGATTTTTTTTTTTTCTAATGCAGCTGACAAACACGTAGGCAGTTGTCTTTGATGCTTTAAGGCAAGCGCTGCACCGACGTTACTTACTTAGCGCGTGTAGCTTGAAGATAAGCTACGGACGCTGAGTAACAATACCACTGCAACGCTCTACGATCATTTTAGACCGGGACCTACGACTTAAAGTGGATTCCGAACCACCACGATCATCCATGGCACCGCCGGGATTCGATTCCGAAACCTGTGATACCGAGGGCCAGAGCACTAGTCACTGGGCCATTCAGGTCCCCTTTTTAAAAATTTTTATCCATATAAAACGAATAAATCGTACTATATCAATAAAATGAAGTCATTTTTTTCTTACTATAAAAAAGAAAATTGTTCCTAAAGACATTAATAGATTCCATTTCGTTTTAGTTGGAGAAAAGGGACACGTTTCATTGGGGCTTGAGATCTGTAATCTGTTCCTGGACATGCAAAGCGGGAGAGAAAGAAACTAAACGCAAACAATGTTTGACTAAAGTGTAAAAACAAGTAAATAAAACTATTTCTGCGGATCAATGCCATTGTGAGTTCCAGCCAAACGAAGGCAATTAGAAATGATCCGGACCCCCCAACTGTCATTTCGGATAAGTACAGTGGATTCTCCTGAGAATAGGAAACTAATGCATGGGTAAGTGATTCGACAATAAACATTTAAATCAACTGCTTTTATCATTAGGGAGTGCGACAGTGCAATTGAGCTAGAAGCCATCGGTATTTTTTGCTTTTTAAAAATGCCTCGATTAAAATAACATTTTATGCACACATGGCTTTCTTTGTTAACCAATGCTTTTAAAAAAGCATTAGATACAACAGCCAGAATGCGTACTTAATAAGCTAATGAATACACAATTGAAAAAAGTTTTACCTCATTAATTTGTGGTGCATTTATTGATTCTTGAATTTGCATTCCCATGAATATTTTCAAAATGTTTTCAATTATAAAAAGATTGTTAATATGCTTTTAAGTATTATAGTAAACAAATGTGGAACTTGTTTTGCTCTTTCAGTAAAATAAGGAAATTGTGATAACAAAAATGTAGATATGTTTGAGTTAAAATGAAACTCACTCTGCAAAATATCGTAAATGAGTTATCGTATGAGTTGAGAATATTTATTTATATTTGCCCGAAAATCTTCTTTTTAAGAGGATCTATAATAAACAGTATTTTTTTTTTTTTTTAAATTTGTCTACGAAAAGCTCACATTTCATTTTTTGGAATAAACGTTTTCATCGAAACAAACACTAAATTCAAATTCAATTTAAATATATTTAAAATAAACTTATGTATGTAATGTTAATAAACATAAATATCTTATTTAAAAAGTATTCTTATTGATAAATAAACTTTGGATAAAGGAAAATACAAATGACGTTAAAAAGTTGTTTGGACTTAAAATTAAAAACTTTAGAAAATTTTTTTGTTTGCAAACATTAAAATAAAACCTTAACTCTAGTCAAAGAAGAATAGTTAAGCATTTAAAATGTTTGTGTAACAATTTGGTATGAGAAACTCCACAGTACCAAGCTTTCTGGTTGGACAGTAAGCTTGATAGTACCAAGCAATCTGGTTTGTGGTGTTTGACAGTACCAAGCTGTCTAGTAGGATAGTAAGTATTGACAGTACCTATGGTGACCTCTCGCTAAGAAAGAAAAAAAAAGCTTAATAACATACATATTTATTGTTTCACCGCAGAAGACATTTTTACAGGCAAAAATGATATCCAAGTTTCTAAAAATCTAATTTTTCTAATTTTTAAGGCATCTAGGCCTTTTTAAAAATAGAGAATGTTTAAATAATCATCATTTTTATTAGAAATTTTTTATCTTCACTAATACTTTAATAGGAATTCGATGATTGTGTAAAGGAATTGTGTGTATGAATTGAATTTTACAATTTCTAGAGACATTTTAATAACCTATATGGAAGCTATCATTGTTGAAAATTGTATATTACAGTATTGTTCACACTAAAAGTACAGTAAAAATTATTTTAATAAAGAATAAGATGCTTATTTAAACTGAAATATTTTACATTATGTCTATTCTAGGTATTTTTAATAAAAAAACATTAGAATATTGCTTTTTAATTTTTATTTAAAAAGCAATACTCTGCAGTTAAATGAATTAGCAGACTAAACTAGTCCTTAAAATCTGTTTCCGTTGAGTCAATAAACAGTAAAAAAGCATTAATAAATTATAAACTCCCATATCTAATTAAAATTGCCACAAATATCTTGGAAAATTCTATTAATTATACAAATTATATTCAATTTTGTTAAGTACACACATTTTTGCATTAATGAAGAAAACTAACATGTTCTTTCTAATATTTTCTTATTTATATTTGTAACACAGTAGAATTATCTTTAGATATTTTGATTACATTTGTGTAATTTATTTGCTTCATAAAGCAAATATTATTTTCATATATAGATATTTATATTATTTTATTATCTGAAAACATAAGTTTTCTTAAGTAATATTGTATTGATAAATAGTTAGTAATCAAAACAACAAAAATATACCTATAATTTCTTAAATGCGATATTTTAATTAACATTATTTTAGAGAAATTTGACTAAATGCTTCTAAAATCACATTGTATTTAAAAAAACATCCCAAATAACAACTTTGGTTTGAAATCGATGTTAAATTTTTAAACAAATACTTAGATCAGAGCTGTCCAACCCAAATAATCTTGCGGGCCACTTTGGAAATGCATTCTAACTCCGCGGGCCGCATATAAAATTATATATCCCCATATTAGATTTAGACCCACAATAGACATTTTTTTGGAGTAAAAAATTGAAACATAATGAGTTATTATTATTATGTTTACTATTATTCTTACGTGTGAACGTAGATAATATAATAATAATGATACTAAACGCACATTGTAAATAACACTAAAAATGAAATATAAAAAATATATAAATATAAATAAAATAAAAAAAAATGGAATCATTAAAAAATATTTTACTAGTGTAATAAACTCTACTACTATCTCTTAGCTTTTGCAAATCTATGCGCGTGTATCACGAGTTAACTGAATATAATTTAATTATTCTGCGAAATCATAACTGTAAGCTCATAAATAAAGCAGGCAATATCTGTCCTATATTCACAAGAATATTATTTTAAAATCAAAGTTAATTTTTTCTCATCATTTTAACATTTACTTTTTAAATATATGGATGCACACATAATGTATTTTTTATTACATTGGTTTTCACTACTTAAAATAAATATATTTTGTAAAAATGTGATAAATCTCACGTGCCGGAAAAATATTCAAGGCATGCGGCCCGCCCACCGCTGCCTTAGATAGTTATCTTTATGCCATAAGCAACGGCTGCACCGACGTGACTTAATTAGCACTACCAAGCACTATTATCACTACCCCACGTGTAGCTTCAAAATAGGCTACGGACGCTAGTAACACTACTCCCGCAACACTCTACGATCCTATTAGACCGGGATCTACAGTTTAAAGTGGATTCCGAACCACTACTGTACGCCGGGACTCGAACCCGAAACCTGTGGTACTGAGCGCTAGCCTCTCAGCCATCAGACCCCTAAAACATTAATCTAAACTTCTATACTTAAAATGCATTGTTTAAAAAGTTTCATAAAATATTTAAATATTACAATAAAAAAATTAATTTTTTAAGTTTCCGAAAACAAATAATAAGAAATAATTAATTTCATTTCATTGTTATCAACAATGGGTTTGTCTAAATTGCGTACAAATGTTAAAAAATCATTACTTTGCTTGCATCTTATGAATGCAACACTTGGATCCAGGTATAAAATATATGATGAAATGAGTCATGTGACGAAAGAATGTAATTTAAACTGGATTTCTTAACATTTCTTTCGAAATCATAAGAAAAAAAAATGTAATTTTCCTTCGATTTTTACTAATAATATTTAATCTGTACTAATAATATTTGATTTGCATTAAAAATATTTTATTAATAATATTTGA
>BPLQ01006841.1:1654914-1708232 GCA_021605075.1 Caerostris darwini | reverse complement strand
TTTTTAAAAAAAAATTTTTTTTTTTTTTTTTTTTTTTTTTTTTTACACATTTTTTTTTTTTTTGAAATTTATAAAACAAAAAGTACTGTATAAATTATTATTGAAAATAGCTTATCAATTTCAAAGAGTTATTAATTTAAAAGTCTTTTGTAAACGAAGTCAAGAAAATCTTGAAAAGATGTTCATTTTTTTTATATCGATTTAAAAAAATGCATAGCAGAGATTAACTTATTCTAAATTAATAGCCATGATAATTTTTTAATATGTCCTATACGTTTATTTAATAGTTCTTTACTTTTAATATGCGGAGAAATATTTTGTAATGTAACTGTTTAACGAAACAAGTAAAAGTTAATTATTATGATATAAAATAATTTTTATTATTTATTAATAACCAAGGTAATTATAGTTTAAAAAATATAGTTATCGTTTAAGCTTGCGACTAAAGTCTTTTTCTGTGTTTATCAAGTTTAATTTGTTATTAATTTTTATTCAAGTTTTATAATTCTAACATTCTTTTCTTTTAAAAATTTGTTTACTAAAACTAATATTGCTGTTGCACAAAAACTTTGTTTTATAAAGTATCTATATACATATAAAAAAAGTAACTTTCGTATAGCAACAAACTTCACTTAATATTTACGTAACAGCAGATTTTTGCAAACTTACTTTATCAAAAAACTATTATCGGTGTCTGCATTTCTGTCTAATTTGGTTTTATTATCAAGTCTCTCTCTTTTTTGTTTTGTTGTTGAAGATATTTACATTTTTATAGGATAAAAACTAAGCTTTTTATCCTTATTTTCCAATAATTTATTTTTTAGCTTACTGTCAGTCCTACAATGTTTTTCTTTGATAAAGTATTTGATTGCATCTTGAAGTATTATCCAAATAGATCTCTAATCTTTTAGAGGAACGTGCAATTTTCAAAATGTCGAATTTTTTAAAAGCACTTTAATTATAGATCCAGTAATTCCGTATTTAAAGTTGATTTTTTTCAATTCCTGCGTTAAAATAATTTTTAAATTTGATAATGAACTTGATAGCAGTATAAATAAAAATAATTACTAATTTCTTCAATTCCGATTAAAAAATTTTTATATTTTAAGCGAAAATCGATATTTTTTCTCATAAATTTAATAGCTAGTTTGCATCAAAATTGTCAGTTGAGTTAATAAAGAAAATATATTTATAAAGAAATATTTAAATGATCATTTATTGAATTTCCTGTTTTTAACAAATGTTTAGATCAAAATAAAATTACTTATTACTAAGCCTAATGTATTTAAAAACTAAAAAAACTAAAAAAAATTTTAAAAAAGGCAAATTTTAAATATTAACTTCCATTTTTAAGCAGAATAAAAATTACATTTCACAAACAATTTGTTTGTAATTTTTTTTTAAAAATAATTAACATGTGCCATTACTCACGGATTTTAAGTATTTGCTTTGTATTGTTTACAGATGAAAAATCTCTTTAGACTAATTAAATAGGGCTTTAAGTACAAATTTATTTATTATAAAAATAAGATTTTTAGGAATTGCTTTGAAAATAAACTATATGGTTACTTAAATACAAAAAAATAAGAAATATTTTTAATTTCGCTCATAGCTGTTTTTCTTTTATTAAATCACTTAAAATATATGTTTGATTAATATCGAATATTTAAAAGCAAAATTTAAAAATTTGCATGCTTGTTTTTCAAGATCATGTGTTTTGAGTTACATTTTTTCTAAATGTTTGCTTCAATATTGGATGCATAAAATTAGATACAAAAAATATTTCACTTATAAATAAGTGCAATTTTGCCTGTTTATATTTCAATATGAAAAAACTATGTTCAACACAAGAAAGCTTTATACAATTTCTTCATTTAGACTTAAAAGCAATAAGTTTTTTTCTTTTTTTTATTATATTATCATAAGATCGATATACTTTACTTACACTAACTATCGTTATACTTCTTCAGTTTTATTTACTAACTATACTTATATATACTTATTTTTTTCAAGTTCTCTCTTTTTAATTAGACTCACTTATTCTTCAGCGTCAATCAAAAAATATTTCGTATATCATACATACTTAAATATAACTGGTTATCCATATATTCGTAATAATTAAAGTTCAAAGCAAATGAATGGTAGGTGATCATAGATTAAAAGAATTCCCTCAATATTAGGTAGGTTGACTTGTGACAAATTTCTCACATTCTGTTTTATTGGTCTAATATCTATTGTATTTTCATGGTTTTGATACAATCAAAAGTATTTTGCTCATTTGTCATTATTGGTTAAATTTTTTTTGATATGAGCAAAAGAATGGTAAGGAACAAATATTGTTCAATCTGACAACCACAAAAATTCTATGTTAACACCGATTCCCAAATTCTTTTTTTTAACTTTTTGGTCATCTCTATTTCAACCACATGGAATTTATTAATAGATGACGGTTATAAATTTTAAAGATTGCTAAATACTTATGCCACAGTAAAAAATCTATAGCCTTTATTGTGAAATTATGAATGAAGAAATTTATAGATATTGCCATTATGTCACATAAACTAAGTAAAAAAAAAGACGTAAAAATTTCTAATATAGAAATAATCGAAGATTTGAGTACTGATGAAAATAATTATATGAAGATATTTAGAATAAGAATCATTTTAAAGAAATACTTACAGGCATTATAAAATTCTTCTTCAAGGCATTATAAAATTTTTAAATTGAATTCACGAAGGGGACACAATAATGTAATATCTGGCCGATGAACTTGAATAATAAACGACTTCATACGATCACAGCACATACTGATTCTTTCCAATATTCACAAATGTGGAGAGTTCGTTATACTCACTTTTTGTCTTGATATCTTGAAGATTTTACTTTATGATAATAATTTCTACAGCTTGAAATATTTGCAAGTTAATAAATTTTTATCAGTGATGACATGTGAGATTTTACAGCCTCTGAAAATAAATGGTTCTCCAAAAAATGTTAGCTTTTTTTTATTAAAATAGTTTGAATCTAAAAAAGTTAACGTACGTGCACATATGTGTAGAAGACAGTCGTTTGGAGATGTACCAGTTGAAACAATGCTTCATTTTTATTCATAACCTTTTCTCTCATCCCTTCTTTTTAAATCACCTATTTCCTACCGCATAACTCCCAGTAACACTTGCGTTCAATTCCACTTGAAATTATTACATTTCGTTACTCTTTTCAGTGGTTCAATGCTCCAACAGTGGTTTTCACCATTAACGTAATCGGTTGAGGTTTTTGAAAGGAAGCCCCTCTTCTCCGGACACATTGTTTGCAAACTGAGCTCCCCTTGCTCATTAGCCGCCCTGCTTCACTGAGGATGATCGTTACCTTAATGACCACTCTTGTTTCACCCACTGGCTCCATGCCCACCAAAAGCATGCTATCATTTTTAAGGTGGGGCTGTAACGGTATTTTTCTTAGCTGTTTTCGAACGGAAATCAAGAAGTAGCCTCGGTCGTTTTTTGTACTCGAGTTTAGGGAGGGCTGTTAATTTCGGATGCGGAGTAATAATAGCCTAAGCATTTATTGAATTGGTACTTTTAAAAACTAAATGATGGATTTGGGATGTTGGTCAAGGATGGTTTAGAAGACGAAATTATCGCAGCTCACCCGTTAAATTTTATAAAAATTTAATGAGATGCAGTTTTATTTAGATAATTTCTTCACGATTCAAAGAATTTTATGATGGGGCTATTTAAAAAAAGTTTGATTGTATTTTGTTAGATTTTGGTGTGAATATGCAAATTACAAAGAGTTTACAGACATATTTAGTCCTTATAGTTTGTACGTATTTTGTTTTTTAAATTATAATCCTTTTGGTACATTTATTTAATTAAAAAAAATTGTTCATTAGAACGTTTCGTTGTCAGAATAGGTAAAACGGGATTTTTCTTTCTGCGTGCTAATTTTAGATTTAGAATAGAAATATTAATTGAAAACGTTACATATTTCAGAAGATTTTATTAGAGACATTTTGTTAAGTTTTCTTTTTTTTAAAAAAAAAGAAATATTATAAGATTATAAAAAAATAGTAATGAGTTGATTATAAATAAATTGCATTAGGAAGTAGGAATAATATTTATTTTGACAAAATTTTATGTATCTACCATTTAATTTAAAGTTATTGATAATTTTTTAATTTTGTTTAAAAAATTATATAAGTATACTTCTATTTTGTTGAAATTTCAAAATTGTACAAGATTTCAAAATTTTATCGTAATATATAAAATTTTACTCTAAATATATTTTATCTTTCATTTTAATAATATCTAGAAAAATTAGATTTTAAAAAGTTCCATAGTGAAGTTTGAAAGAAATATAAGAATTTGTATCTTTTTTTATAACTTTTACAGAGCAATTAAACAATAAAAATATATTTGCTTTGTTTAAAAAAAACATATTTTAATAACTATATGAAAAATATCTTTTAATTTTTTTTTTTCAAATTCTTTTCAAACTACTTTATATTATAAATTGAAAGCATTTTTTGTTATGCCAATAAGAAATCTTGTGTGGATTTTGTTATGCCGTGGGAAATTAAAAGAATGAAGTAAAATGAACGTAATTTTTAATACATTTTTTTCACTAGAATCCTAACTAAATCCCTCTCCTTTTTTATTTTCTAAATGTATGCCTTTTTTAAATTGTTCTTAATATTATCGAGGAATTGTTAGTTAGCTTCGCTAATAAGGGTCTTATCAGTTGAAAATAAACTTTTTATTGAAACACTTTATTATTAATTCTAAGCTATTTAATCCAGTCCTCATTTTTGAATTTTTCTTTCAAAGTGCAATCTCACTTGAGTCCAAATACTAGCAGACTGTTACCAAATCCGCCTCAGATCCAAAATGGCTCCTGATGACATGAGTCAGTCGGCCTTGCCTTTATTGTGAAGGGGGGGAGTGAACCGAAATTTCGTCACGCCAGCGAGCGAAAATTTATGGCTTGCGGTCGGCTTGTGATAATGGAAGGTGAAATGGTCAGTTCATCATTAAAGTCGACTCCGGACTCTAGGTGGGGGAGGTCCCTATCCATATCGCACGCGTAAGAGGCTTTTAAAGGGAGTGTTAAAGAGGTGCGTGATTTGTTTGTTGACCTGTTTTGCATGATTTGAGAGCCCTCTAATGAAGGAGAGGATAGCATCGTTTAATATTTCACTTGAGGATTCAGTGTGAAAATGGATACCCTGTAGAGTTCGGTGCTGAGTTTTAGATGGATACATTTCCAGATATGTTACAGATATTTAACAAATAAATGTAAAGAAAGAAATATAAAAGAGGAAAAAGAATTTTAAGTTTTTAAGTAAATCTGTATACCTTGCGAGGAGAATTCAGATTCTTACGAAATAATTAATTGTGTGTTCATAATATTTCATTTGATGGGGTATTAAATATTTTGAAGTTTGGGATATTTAGTTTTTCTTATCTCTTTTTTTATGAAATGGTGTTCGAAATCTGGTCCAGAGTTTTGGTTTGTTATTGGAGCAACTAAATTAATTCCGCATTTTTTTTTAAACAAACCACATCATTTATTTTTCTCTACTTCACAAATTTGTGTGTAATTCTTCTGAATGAGCCTCATGGAATAGTATTCTTCGATCTAGAAGATAAGGCCTTCTGGCAGAGATTGCTTCAGAATCGTTACAAATTTTATTGTTGAGTTTAATCAAATCAAAATCGTCATGGAAATTCTTTTTTCTTCCAACAAAAACAACAGAAGAAGAACAGAAGAAATGGAAAAGTTATTTAAATGTAAAAATAATTATATCAACTTAAATTTATTAAATCCTTCAATGAATTTCGGCGTAAGATTTATATATGTGATAAATGACGCAAGGGGTGAATTCTACAGTTAGATGAAATACAATTCCATTAATAGAATATCATAGAATGATGTAACTGTAGAATATTGAAGTATAATCATAATGAATAACTAAATGATAAACTGAATTAAGTATTTTAATTTTTAATATTTTCCTAACATGTTTCTTTTAGTTGAAATTTACTTCTGTTTCGCTACATAGTATTTATTCTGCACTAAAATATATAATAAATGTTTTTGTAGAGGATAGTGTTGAAATAAAATGTTGTTAGATTAAATTTATTTCCTATAATGTTAGTGATTAGTTTCAAATTATTCGATACCTTCTGATAATTGGAAGATAAAAAGAAAAAGCCGAATGAAATACTTTCCTTTTTTTCTACAGAAAAGTTTTAATTATTCCTGAACAATTCCTAAAACATTTTTCTTTTTTTTTACATGCTTGACATAAATTAAAGGGAACACCACGGATAGTTTTCTTTTTCTTTCTTCTTCTAGCATTTTTCAGAGTTGAAAAAAAAATCCGTGGGAAAAAAACAAATATTTCTGTGTCTAGATTTGGATTTTATCTGAGAAATAGCTTTCTGATTTTTCGTATAAATGTCTATAATTTATTCTTAATTAATTGAAATGTAAGTAATACGTTGCTAATTTAAAGGAATGTAGCAGCCTACTATTTTTTTTTAAGCACGTTGATTTAATTCTTTGAAGTATTCCGGAAAAATATAAATGAAAAAATTCTTTGGTAACTAAGACTTAATGCGAATTGAGATTTTACTGAATGATATACTAATTGATAAAATAAATTTCGTTTTATTTAATCAGTGTTAAAATAAAGAATTTCTTCTTTACAAAAAATTATAGGATTTTTTTTTTTTTTTTTATTTTTTTTCCCCTTGTTTTTTTTTTTTTTTTTTTTATGAAGCACTGCATAGCTAAACTTTTTATAGGGAAGATAACAAAAATAATTTTTACAGAATTAAAGTATTTTTCAAAATGTACATTACATCTCACCACATCTTTTGTATACAAGTATTTTTTTAAATATATACTATCACAAACTAAATGATTTATTTTACAAACAATTCCCACGGTTTGTATTCCTACCATAAGGAATTTAAATGTATTGTGATTATGATTTACATTTCAGTACATTGGAGTAAATATTATATTATGTCCTAATTTATATTATTCAGCATTGAATTTATTAGGTATTCTTGGCTGTTGTTGATTTGCAACATCAGGGGCGAATTTTTTAAGGCAAAAATAAAAAAGTTTTTTTTTTTGTTTGTTTGTATGATCGTTTTTTATTCTTTCTATTTTGACAGCAATTTGGAGGAAAAAAAATAGAAAAACATTAATAGAATATATTGAATTTAGAATTGAAATTGTGCACATATCTAGCCATTTAGCTTCTATTATAAATTACAAAGGAAAACTTTCAGGCACAAATCATTCATTAATTTTTTTTTTAAATGTGTAAAAATATTAAAATAAAATTCGTGTTAAGATGATAGATGAACTTTCTTTACTAATTAAAAAATTCTAAAACCCTGGCACATACTGTTCAACAGTTGTTTAATGTTCTGACATTTTGCAAATTGTGTCGTAAGGCAAAAGCTTCAGATATCCGATGCATTTTCAGTTAGATAAAAGAAGCACGAAGATCCGTCTAAAAAAAAAGCAGATATATTTTTGCGATAAATTTCCATTGCTCCATCACAAGGCTATTACTCTCCTGATATGATTAAATTTTCTTTCAGGTGCACCCAGTAGTTTGTTCCATCCGAAAGTGACCTTTTAGATAAGATAGGTTGGAAATCTCTTAACAAAAGAATCAAAAAAATGTTTGCGAGAAAAATAAACAGACAAAAATCAAAGTGGAAATCGAACCTCATAGGAGGTGGTTATCAGAGCCCATTGCGTCATCTTGTCTTAGAAATCGAAAAAAAAAGAAGCAAAAAAGGAGAGGGGTAAGGGGATACAAACACGTGGAAACAGAGAATCTGACTGATAGCAGGGAACTGCCTTCTGCTCTGGTTCATTAACCTAGAGATACTGCGTCAACTTTATCAAGAGTCTTGTCAAGAAATCAAACGTCAAGCGTGTTTATTTTTAGAAGATTTTTTTTTCTCTCGGTTGGAATAAAAACCACTTGTTGAAAAAATTTTCGAAAGCTCTGTGAATGAATTGCTTTGTTCGTGCATTAAACTTGAGCTTTAGGTGCATTAACGATGGTGGAATAAAATCTAGGCTAGGGTCACTTTTTTTTTTTTTTTTTTTTAAATTGTGGGGTGGGTTCCCCCCCCCCCTTTTTTTTAATATGGGTAGGCAATAGGAGATCTAGAAATGTAAAATTTGTAAAAAATTGAATTGGATTTCTAAATTGGTTACATGAATCTTAATTTTTATTGGGTTTAAAATGAATAGGATGCTAATAATTAAAATTGATTTTTTTTACATAAATTGGATATTCATATGAAATATAATTAAACACACTCAAGATAACACACTTTTTATTGTTTTATTTTAAAGATAAAACAATAATAATATAATAAAGACTATTAGCTTTCGAAAACAGTTTTCCGTTTGTTCTAGAGTCATTAGAAGTTAGAATAAAGCTGTTTAATCACTAGCTATTAGGATACTGAATTCATGCATTCAAAAAAAAAAAAAATGCAATTTCTGGAAAACTATTTTTTGCTACACCGCCATACCATGACAAGTATAATTTTTATAATAATTTTCAGAATCTAATGAAATTTTAACTATAGGCTATTAATGATCTTATGTATGCATTCAGTGAAAATATTTTTACTATATTCATTTAAAGATGAGATAATGGTATTTTTATTAAAAACTTTTTTTTTCTTCTTGTATTTTGATTGTAACTCGGCTATACTTTAAAATAATATCAATTGACAATTTTTGGTAAAATTATAACAAAATTATTCATGTATACATTTTAATTTTCCTGTTTGTCAATGTTTCATAACCTAATTTAAAAATAGCATCAAAATTACATAAAACATTATTTCCTAATATTGTCTCTGAATGTTATCTTAAAGAACTGATATGTAAAATAATTTATCATAAGAGGATATAAAACACTTCAAATTGCAACACCTATCAAACACATATTTTTGAAACATCATGAGAGACATACTATATAGAAAAACGTAAATCTTTTTTCATAATACCGAGATATTTATTTAATTTTTTTTTTTTTTTTGCAATTAGTTAAAGTACTATAATTTTCCTTTCAAACTATTTTTAATACATTTATTTCTCCTCTTCTTTTTAATATGCTTTTATTAGTTTCACCTGTATGTTTGTTTGTTTGTTTGTAACTGACTCTTTGGGCTCGATTTTGCCCTACTTTAAGCGATCAGATTTAATTTAAACGTTGTAGACTTATCAAGCACCGACGACAATAAAATATTTTGATAAGTTGATTAGGATCGCCGGGATTAGTGATTTTATTTTAACTTATGAAGAGCAATTTAACCCGTGTAGAATGAATGTACCTAAGACATTCAAACCTACGTCTGACAGTGGCACAACGGATAACGCGCCTGACGACAGATCAGGAGATTCCCTGTTCGAATCCTGGCTGCCTCGACATATTCGCATTTAGTCTTTGTTTTACTCACAATTAAATTATTGTAAGAACTATAGTGCCAGTTGTTCCGTACCAGGACCTAATTTAAATATTAAAGTTAATCAAGCTGAAAAGTAAAAAATAAATTATAGTTTAAAAAAACTAAAAAACACGCTTTTAGAGTGAATCAAACTAAAAAGTAAAAAATAATTGTTAACTTAAGAATAAAATTACTGACGAGAAAATTAATGTCACTGTTCTAAAAGCGTGGGGTGCTTTGTATGACATTTTTAAACTAACTCTGCATTTCGGAAGGAAACTAGTGAAAAATTATAACGATTGATATCGAGCACCCCATGCTTTTAGAACAGTGACATTCATTTTCTAGTCAGTAATTTTATTATTATGTTAACAATTATTTTTTACTTTTTAGTTTGATTCACTCTAAAAGCGTGTTTTTTAGTTTTTTTAAACTATAATTTATTTTTTGATAAGTTGTTAGTTGTATATTGCGATTCCTTAATTATGAATGTTGAAATTCTCAATTTCGACAGTATTAATTTTCGTCACTTTATCTTCGTACATTGTAAAGCAATACAATTTCACAGTTTGTATCTGAATTTTTTGTTAACATAGATGAGAAACCAAGTTTGGAAGATTTCAGAACATTTATAAATGTTAATAAAATTATTTATTTAAAAAAAAGGATGACTTTGTGATCTAGTAAATTAACTACTGAAATAAGATGAATAATCTAATTTTTTTTATTTGAGCTATCCTTATTTTGCCATCCATAAGTTAGAGGAAAAAAATATTTTAATTGAATTAAATAATTAATTTTGTTATTAGGTTATTATTTGTTCAAAATATAGACATTTGTAATAATTTAGACTATAAATGTATTTTAATTGAAAAGTTTTTATAAGGATAGGATTCTTTAAATCAGAGTCCTTTTTTGGATAGACAGATAATAGGGAGTTATATATTGAATTATAACTGGTATCATTTTAATAAATGATTTTAAATAGTGACCAACAAGGAAAATCCATAAGTAGGTGTGACCGTCCATCTTTTTCAACTAATTTCAATTTTCTACAGAGGTAAGTGAAGCAGTAAGCAGGTGTGTTTTATTTGATTGAAAAGGACCGGTTTGTTGCAGATACATTGTTCTTGAAACCCTTGTCATTCTTGTTTGTCCAGAGATTCGTTTATTTTCGCTTTCACAGTGTTTTCAATCATTCATTTTATTTCCTCTTCAACTAAACAAAAATACCAAATGTTAGATGGATCTTTTCCAACAATGAGGACATTTTTTTGTCCCTCCCATCCGATGCAGCGGGAAAAACATAGCGCTTTTACTAAAAAGTGTTTTCTTTCAAATCAAATAAGCAATACCTCGTTCATTTTAAAGGAATGGACATGAATTTGTTTTTAAATCCACGGCCAAAAAATCCACTTTAAATGTACAGCATATTTCCGTGTAAAAGCCGATAATTTTTAGAACTCTAAATTACGGGTTCGGCTTATATACGGATCCGCTAATCTCGCAAGAAACGTAGGTGCTTTTCCGTTAGACGCTCGCAAGACATAAATCGTCAAATATCGTTAATAGAGATTTTTTTTTCATAAACTTAAGAAATATAAATTTTTAAAGAAATGTATTATTCGTTTTATGAAAATAAGTTTTGTTTTCGAAATTGTTTATATTGCTGGTTTGTTGAGTCGTTGTAGAAACGAAAAATCTGATAGTGTCGAAATTTGCACCCGGCTAATGGAAAAGTACCAAAATGCACAGCAGAAATAATATAATACCGTAAATAATGAACGATACAAGATATTTTTTTTTTATCATTTTGTTTTATAGACGGATTTTGAACTTTGGATAAACTTTTTGAAGGGAAAAATGCACTCTCGGCTTACATTCAGAAATATACGGTATTTTTATTGCCAGTGAGTCACTTCATTTTTCAGCCAAATTTATGGTTATCCGTTTTTGTCTTTTTTATTCATTTTGCCTTTTATTATCATACACAATGAAGTTGATGCGTTATTACGTGGAAACTTGTATATATTATTACGTGGCGCAATAATTTCAGTTTATAGCAATATCAATTATGGTTATTAATATATTTTTTTAACAGATAACAAATTCATATTCGAATTTCATGTAAAACACTGCACTATATTACAAGTAGTGTAATGAAATTAAATTTTTAACATGTTTTAAATAAAATAATACTTTTAATAAATAAAATTTAAAAATATATAATTTTAACCTACAAATAAAAATTGAACGATTTAACAAGAATAGGCGAAATGAGATTGGGAAATTCTATTCTCGTTATTCGTTGACAGATGAGAAAATATCCTCTTAGTTTTATGAGATTTCAAATTTTTATATAAAGTTTTTATTAAAAAAACCACAAATAGATTATTTGTTAATAAATATATCTATGGAATGGTAGAAAAAAAGACTGAAGAGAAAAAAAAATGAAATGCTTTTTGTTAACTTTAATTTTTTTCATTTAATAAATATGCGATACGCATCTTTTATATTATGTTAATAAGGAAATTTTTAATTCTTTAAAATATTTGATTAAAAAAGTTTAGTAACTTTATATATTTTATATTTTCTATTAAACTAATTCATTTATACAAATCTATTCGAATAAATGAATTCAATTTATGAACCATTTTTTTCCCCTTATCCTTTGTTGGTAACTACGTATTTATTTAGAGTCTTTTAATTTTGGTAGAAAATAAAATGTTATTTATTTGATAAAAACAACTAACAAGTAAATTTTTTTACATTATAAAATTAGCTTTATGGCGCTTTTTGTGTGTTTTGTTAGGAATTTTTTCCACGGTCATCAAACTGGGAACTGTTACATTAAATAACTATGAACGTATTAGAATGAAGTTTTTCTTTTTGTATGCACAAGATAGTATGACATAGAAAAAAAAATGCTATTGAAAAACGAATCAAAATTGCCGTGGAAAAAAAAAAAAAGATTTTACAAAAAACGCAGTGGCATCTGTCACGATAGATTGCAGCAGCAGCCTTTTAAATCGAGGGATTCAATTAAAATTAAGAAACAACACGTTTCTTCTTAGAAACATAATATAATTTAGTGGGAGAGCCCCTGGACTCTTTTATGTCCGTAATCTTATGTGGAAAAAAATTGTTGGAATTTTTTTGCGGTCATCGTTCACTTGTCAGAACCTCATACAATAAATACTTTAAAATACTGCATTCATTAAAAGGATAAGGTGAATGTAAAAATAGTGACTGTAATTCGTGAGTGATTCCAGCAATCAGCTGACAAAACTTTTTAAACCTCTGAACTTAGTTAATGAGATTAAAGTGAATTTTTTTTCCCACACACTTTCATCGCTTTTTCTCACTTTTACCGATTTTTCCGAAAACATTTCTTGTGTGCACTTTGTTAAAAACCTTTCTATCGTACCCTTCAGATTTTTAAAAATGTCTTTTTATCATCCAACAATTGTTCATTCCTTTGAAAAGATTTCAATTTGTACGAAGTCCCAATGATTTTCTTTGCTAGAAACACAGCGTTATCTATATTTCAACATTTACTACCGTGATATAATAAATGAGAGGGCTTTGTGTCTTGTTCCAGTATGGCTTCCAATTACATGACTGTAGATTTTTTTCCATACTCCAATATCTATGCACGTGTCTATTAAAAGGAGCGTTTTTGTTGAAAAAAAGGCTGACTTTTTGGACACAGCCGCTTAATTAGCTTGACTTTTTCCACCCCTCCAGCATATTTGTTGGAACTAGAGGTGTTAATTAAAATATTTGACTTTTATATTTGGTCATTGGCGTTAAGAATGTGGTTTCTGAGGAATCGTGACAGAAATCCCATTTCTAATTCTTGGAAGAGTACTTTTAACTGCTATGAGATTCTATTTACGACCTTTTTATAAACGTTGAATACTATTTCGCTTTGCATGTTAGTTGTGCGTGAAGATAGTATTGCCCCTGGAATGCCCCAACTAGTTTTAAAAATTTTACTGACTCGAGATAATTGAAATCTTGGGAAGTTTTTTTTTGCATGATTCCAGAACGCATTTAACGGATTTTATGTTGTTAGACCTTTGACTTTAATTTATAGTGCTTCCAAGATATTTGAATATAATTATGTAAAACCCTAGCATAAAAAAACACCATCTTTTAAAAATATGTTATAAATAAGCATGTGCGTTACAAAGTTAAAAATTTTATTATTTTTAAAAGTTGCAGAGGAAATTTATTTAATAAATATGTTTACATTTTTTATTTTTTTTTTTAATTTAAATTGCGTAAAATCATGTAGAAGTTATCAAATTTGTTTGATTTTCAAGACAAGGTTTCTTTTTTATTAAATTTGAATTGTATAGTATTATTAATCATTGATTTTAGAAAGAAATGTAATCAATATTTTTTTATTTATTTTTAAAAATTTACTGCAGTGTGATTTTGATTGATTGATTTGATTTCGTTATGAAATTAACTTTATTAAATTTTTGTTGGATTCTTATATTGAGAAATATTTTTTTAAAAACATTTTATAAAATCAGTGTATTCGTTGATTTAAAAGTATATCTTTTCTATTATGCAAAGTGTATAATAGAAAAAGACTGCGACCTTAGAATAAAAAAATAATAATAATAACTAAGATAACACGTCATCTAGTCTAATAACAGGGAACAAACCACATAATATCCCGCGAAATGTAAAATTTTATATGTGATTGCGGACCATCAGCCATTGCAAATGAATATTTTTTTACCCTTTAAATAAACAGTTGTATAAGTCCGATGAGGCATGTTGGCAGTTAAAATTGGTAGATTATGCAGAGTTTATAGAACTAAATTTTCAATAAGACCACATTTCATGTCAGTTTTTCTTAGAATCAAATATTTTGACATGCTTACTAGAAAAAGAGTTGATAGATTGCTAATAGTTCCGAATTTTAATGTCGGTAATCGATGGTAATTCTTTCACTATCTATCTGGCAATCATTTAAATGGACTTACAGAAGATATCTTACTCGAATTCAGCTAGATTTCCTCCTCTTTCAGAATGAATACCTATGTGTTAATCATTATTAAGCTATTACTTCTCGACCATCTGCAGAAAGAAGCAACCCTGAAAATCCTTAATAACAGTTCCGTCCGATACACCAAAGTCACCTCTGTTTGTCCCCTTGCTTATCAGTCAATTGACTCTTCCCGACTGGATGAGAAGTTTTACTCGTGTGTCTATAATTTAGAAGGCAGCCTCAGTTTGAATGCTGCCCAATAATACTCAAGAGCCGACCCATGAGATCTAATTGCATCTAATCAGCTGAAATCTGATCTCTGTGTTGCGTGACCAGTCGTGGTTCGTTTCATGACCGTCTTTTAAAATATCCCGGATCATTTTTCTCTTGCAATGGAACGAAAGGATTGGGATTTCTTTCAGAAAAACAGCTTCAGGTGCATGCCCCCTCACCGTATCGCATCTTCTTATAAACATCGGAAGAGATTATATTATTAGTCTGAGCAATTCTTTTTTTTTTTTTAAGTCTGTAATTAGTTGCTTTGGGTACGTGAGTTAATCATATGTTCTTAAGAATTCATTAACTAAATACTACTTTCGCTTTGCCGCAGATTAGTATTCAGAGTTAAATACTGATGGCTGTTAAACACGAAGGCATTTAATTTAAATGGACTTAGTTTAGCTTTGGTTTAAATTCTTCATGTCCGAATGATACCCTTCAATATCGATTGTCTTAAAATTCCTTTAAATACTTAGCTTATGAATATTAATGTCGTTGTTATGACGAACTTTATATATATTTTTTTATTTTACTCTGATTAATTTGTGTAATTTACTTCAGATTTGGTATTTTTTAAAAGTCAAGAGTTCTGTTAGAAGAGGGTGGAACAGGCAATGAATTTTAAAAAAGTTACAGTCGTTTTAGTTTTAATTGTGACAGCTTGCAAACATACAAGTTGAGCTGATGTGAAATCTATAGTTTAATACTGAAGCATTTTGGCCCTAAAATTGGACAAAGTTTATGATGTTTTTTTTAATTTTTAATTTCTTCTCCCTCCCTACGTTGAAGGGCAATTTTATTTATTTGTCTAAAAAAAAATTTTTTTTTTTAATTTTTTACTTGTATTATTATATGTTATTTCTAAAAAATTACCATTTAATAAAAATTTAAATAATTAAAATTTATTAAGATTCGATAAAATGAACAATTTGACATTTTTTTGGTTTGTAAGAAAATGATTTTAACGTAGTTATTCCTAATATGATACGAGTGAAATTATAGATAAATACTTGATATGTTCCCGATAATTTTAGATATGTATTTTTGGCGTTAACCTAGATCAGATAGTTATTGTGAAAGATTCTGTTTAATCTAGAAACACAAATGTGGTGTCTATGGCCCTACCAACATTCTCTTTTGTATCTTATCTAATGCATATCTTGCTTAGAATTTAGACAGTGACTTTTGGACAGACGCTTTACTTTCAAAAAAAATTTCTAGATCTTATATGAGTTTAGTTAAAATATCACATATTGTAAATATTTATATTTTTTCGATAGTTTAATTTAAGATGAAGAATAAAAATATTTTCATTTTAAATTTTATTTACTTGTATTTATTATTTATTATATTAATTTATTTTTTGATTAAATATTTAAGATTTTAGAAATTGTAGTTTATAAATTCAATTTTTTCTGATTTTGAAATGTTTATATTGTGTAAATACCTATTCCGTATCTCGATTAATTCTCTTAAAAACTGTTATATATATATATATTAACCTACGCCAAACCTAGGCATGACTGCCAACAGTCTATGACGAGCAGCATAATACAGTTCAGAAACACATAAAATAATTAAAATATCTTTCGCAGTATTTACAGCTACTGTTAAGCAGCTGTAAATACTGCGAAAGCTACTACAGCTACTACTTATATACTTATTATATTTTTTAACCACAAATATTATGTATGTAAAATATTACTAAGGATTTTAATTTCATTATGTTTCTATTAAAAGTTTAATTTTGCTTAAAATTGTATGAAAGAATGTAAAATTTATCGTTTATAAGAATAAATGAAAGGTTTTGTTAAAAATGGTAAAATAAAAATATATCAAGTTGTCATAAACATCGAAAAAAAACCTTTAAAAATGGGGTGTTTTAATAAAAAATTCTCATTTGTTTCCATAGGTTATTTTTAAAATACCTTTTAATCCAAAAGAATAATCCATATTACAATTTTTTCCCCTGTCAATCAATTTACAATGAATTGAATTTTTTCATCCTTTTATTTTTGACTTGAAAAATGTTCTCATTTCTAACGTCAATCAGTTTGCAGTCCTCGAATGAAATGAACTTGCGCATTCCCCAGCCAGGCAGTTTTATGAGATCGTGTCATAAGCATTCATTATCTCCTTACTTAACCCTCCCTTTCCCTTATGATGCCTGATTTATTTTATGACTTATAAAAGCACGTACTAAAGAATTCAGATGGTAGATGATTTATTTATTAGCGGTTCGATGTTGCTGTTATGGCATCTTTTTATTGTTGAAGTTAGATTTAAGAAGTCACAAAAAACATTGTTCTAGATCTGTTCCTTTGTATAAATGTGTTTAATAGAAATAGAATCGCTCAAATTTATATGGTTTTGTCTCTTTGAATGTCTAGACACTGAGGTTTTTAATCTCTTTTTACCTTTCTTGAGTACTAAACTTCTCGCTACCATGCATTCTATTTCTTATTTTTTCCTTCTTATCTTGTATTCTTTTTATCGGGTGAATAGAAGCAGCTGTTTTTTTAGATAAAGGATTTAAACACATCAACAAGAGAAATGTTGTGGAGGATTCTTCATCGTGTTGTAAATTAAGATTTAAATGCGAAAAGTCTGTAAATACTATTATTGTCCGTGGCCAATGCATTAGTTATTAAAATATTCAATTATTTATCCTTTTTAACATCCATGGATATGTAATTTCTAAAGAGATCAATATACTCTTAATCAAAATGATCTTAATTTTCCTCCTGTGTTTAGATTCAAAGTAAAAAAAAAAATTTATTCCATCTCACTTTGAGCACTATATTAACAGTTGCTAATGGTGCAACATTACGGTAACTCTAGTTGCTCACGCTAAATCTGCTAGTTTTTAATTTAAATAAAAGTATGCATAGTGGGAGATGACACTTAAAATTTATCTTCAGGTTTATTTGTAAAGATATGCAAAAATTGATGTTAAATTTGTAACCATTTATTTTAAGATCCATTACTTTAGGATTGCTCCTTACAAAAAATTAAATGTTCTAGTTGACTATCAAAATATATTTTAATTGTAAATTGACAACGTCCAATAATATTTGACCGGAAATTAATATAGAGTTCTTGGTAGATTCTTGTTTTACTTATAATCTCTTATTGCACTTTCATTAATTGATACATATTACTTTAAATTGGCAAATTTAATGTAAAATAATAAATATAAAAAAATAATTTTCGAAATCCATTGTGAGCTGGGTAAATTAGCAACCTATGCCGCACCTTAGTGAACCAATTTCCAAATGTATGTGTTTGAGACTAACTAGTTTATTGAATGGTGAGTTATCAGCAATAAATCTAGCAATTGCATGGCCACTGCTTGAGCAGAGAGTGTGACGGCGCGTGCCTAACCGAAAAACAAAAGACCGAATTAGTGAAGCTAATTTCTCTCGTGTGATTTATTTCTCTCTAATATATGTATCAACAACCTCCACTTAGAGGCACGTCTCCGCATTCATGGGACCATGAAATCGTCGTCCAGCTTCCATAATGGCTCATAACAACAGATAATAAAAGACTTGCAAATATTTCGTCCACTCTTCCTTGCTGCCTGAGATGCTATCACCGCTTGTTTACAAGTATTAATCATTTTTTTCCTTCTCTTCCGCGGTTTCTTCTAGCGGAACAAATGACATTTCATTTTTTTCTTCTTCTTTTGTTTTTCTTTTCAACCCCCTCCATTCTTCGACTCAGCCTAGCCAGTGTTTTTCCCCAACACTAAAAAGTAGTCCACCCACACGGCCTGCGGGGATCGGTTGTGAGTAGTGGAATTTTATTTACAGATTCGTTATGTGCTTTACAGTAGTTTGTAATGAGTATTATATGGGATGTCATTTTTATAGGAAATCTATATATTGGCTCTTGTTTTTTTATTATTTGAAGCATAATCTTATTTAAATTTCAATTCAAATATTTAATTGAAAATTTCTTTAATATGGCTATTTTAATAAGGTAAATTAAAATATTAAATACTCTTAACATGCATGATATTCGACTTAAATTTCTAAATCCATATATTGTTAGTATTATGGCTACAGTAATACTAATAATCGACTTCACTGTAATGTGGTCATAAAGCATTCTTTAAAGGGGGAAAAAATCCTTCCTTGTATTTGAGATTTAATATTATTTTTTTTTTTTTTTTGCCGGGGGGGGGGATTTAGAAGGTATAGATATTATTTTATGCTCGTCAACACCCAAAATAAAATCACATTATGGTACAAAGATAAAATAAGCCTCTAGAACAACTAAAACAAAAATACAAAAGGATAGAAAGTTAATCATATACTAATTAAAATTTGCCTAAAAGATCTGTCCTCTCTATAATTAGGATGCATAGATCTGTTCTCCTTTAAGGCCACAAAAATGGAGAGGAAGCCGGCAATCCTCCAAGCACCGTCTCAGCAGAGGGTAGACAGAACCGTAAAAATATACATAAACAGTCGTTATCCGAAACGCAACATCAGCTTTATCTCTGGGTGGTCAGGGAACTGGAAAATATATATGTTTTTTTCCAAGATTTCTGCTTGGTTCTTTCTTTCTAACCTTACTAATAAGCATTTCATTTTTTTTTCCTTCAGTTTTATATTTTATAGATTATAGAAGTTGTACATATTTTTACAATTGTTTTAAGAAATGTAAAATACCTGTAAACTCCTATTTGAAATATTTTATGATCTCACTATTAAGCATTGGATTATATTTTGCTAAAGATAAGTAATATATATATATACATTGTGTTTCAAACATCTACCTTAAAATTTTAATGCAATCAGTATAAAAAGTAAAGTTTTATTCACAATCTCATAGCAACCGATTTCATTTTTCTTGTGAATACCATCATCGGGTGCATAAGTTCTAATTTTCGATAGCTTAATTAAATATTTCTTTTAAAGATCTATTTTTTTGTGAAATAATCAATGGTAGCATTTTTTTATTTATTTGTGCTTGAACAAATTCCATTCAGATAAACAACTAAGCTACATCGCTGTGGAACTTGATATGATGAGCAATAATATAACTCGCATTTCTTTGCGAGTTATATTAGTCTTCTTTAGTCCATTCCATGCCCTAACTTTTTTTATGACTCACCCGAAACCAGGGTCACAGAATGCAAGACCTAATGCCTAACGTTGTTAATCTAGAAGTTATTTCTCCCTTTTCGAATACCAAGACATTTCCTCGGATACGGAGCATAGCATAACCTATTTGGAATTTCTCCAAACCATTGTAGTTTGGGATCACAAAAAGTGGCAAGAATTGTCCTTAACAAAAGCCTTCAAGTACCTATTGCTGGGGAATCTGGAATGTTGTGTAATCTTTGGGACGTTCCATGCAGACAGACAACAGTAGCCACCCTCCCTCTAGGTCCCTTGTTCGGTCCCCTTACCCGCTGGTGGTTGCTGGTTTCCGTCAGCGAAGCAGGTCAACGACCCCTCTGTCAGGGGGCCCCTCTTTCGTGTCAGCTCCAGCTTGCACTCAAAGAAGCATTACGTAAATTTTACGTGACTCACGCTTTAAACAGCACATTTCTCATCCAATTTTTTGAGATGTCCCGTATACTTGAAGCCATCCTCTTCTGCTAGAGGTCAGAAAACCATACCGTTACAAATACTGTTCGACTTTGACGTGCTCGTTTCTTTTCTCGTAGGAGAGTCTGTGGGACATTAATGATGTTAAATACGTGCGGGTGGATTCTTCTACAACATAATACTTTTGACCTTTTCAGTTTTCTTTCTCTTATTTTTACGATTAATGAAATATACTACTCTCTGTAGGTGCTTACTTTTATCAAAATGTATAAGGGTTTTTTAACGTAAATATTTCTTTTTCACAAACAAACTTGTTTTTATCTGTATCTACTTCTGTAAGAGAGCAAACTATCACTACACGTTCTTTTTAATTCGAAATCTATTGTTCTTTTCATTTATATTTCTTTTTGTGTTATAGCAGATAAACTGAACATTCCGACATTCATATATTAAATAAATATACTTTTTTTTTATTCTATTGATATATGAATCAGAATCTGTTAAGTAGTAAAATTATCTAAAAATATTCTTGTTACTAAAATAATTAAAAACATTTTCAAACTGTAATTTTTTTCTGACATTCAATATATCTTCTAACTTTATTTTAAAAGTTTTTTTTTTACTTTATAATTTGAAATTATTTTTTTCTTAAAAATTTAATATTAAAAAAATCAGTGTACCATTTATAATATTTCCGTTATAGTTGAGAATATTAATCCAAAATGGTCTCATTTTATCAGTATCTATAGCTATTCAAATTTCACATTAATACTAAACGCATGATTTAAAGAACTGCAATATTAACCATTCTTTTTTGGTACTTAGACTTTTTCATATTATGTTATGGTGTCATCTTAATTGATTAGTTAGTCGCACTTCAGCATATCTTGGACTATTGATTCAAACTTTTTATCTAAATAACTCAGAAAATATTCACAAATTTTAAGGATGGAAGTCGAATGTTAACAAATTCTGATTTGGCATAATACTAGTGCTCCGTAAATAAATTTCTTACCTTGTTTATTTTTTACTAGCTAATCATTGTGTCAGACTTAAGAAGCATCTAGTTTTGCATATTTGTTTACAACCATTTCTAGCCCGAGTTAAAAAATGCTTCTTTTAATTAGTTCCTATTAAAATCAGTGTGATTAACGGTGCTTTTTTGAATTCTCTCACCTTCTAGTCAATGTTTCACTTGGCACTGAGATTCTTTTCAAAATGGACGATTCGTTTCCGGTTCTCATCAACCTCTTTTGAGTGACGTTTTTAATTACGTAAAATGCTGCTACAAATAATTTAGGTTGAACTTATTTTTTTGTTTTCCAAAGGTTCATTTTTCAGTGTCATCTAGCCAGTAGCTTCCAATGCTCATTTGATTTATCAAATTGGTTTTTAAGGAATTACTTTCATGGTACTATTACAATTAATGGGATGTATATGATTCTGTAGAAACTTTTCTATTTTATTTTACCCATTCTCATTTAATATTATTAAAAGAGGGGATTTAAAAACATATCATATTTCAGTTTATTCATATATTTCATCCGATTCCTTTTGATAGAGTTAATCGACAAAATTTTTTGAATTATGATAAATTAATGCTGTGCTTTTGATACGACTTTAAAAAAGTGGCTTCTAGGCTGGCACTTTAAAAAAAAAAGAGAAAAAAAAACCAAAAAAAATCCAGAGAACCGTGTGACTTATGAATGAAAAGGTCCATAATAATGACAAATATTCTAAGAAAATTTTTTATGAATGCTGTTCTTTACAAAATGTTGTATCTAAACAATGCAGTTAAATTATAGAAAAATACCACATTTTATTCCATTTTATAATTAATATATTTTGAATGTCTATTTTTGATTAATATCTCAAGCTTCAAAGTATAAACATCTTAAACTCTAATACGACCGTAAGATATTATTAAATTATTTGAATTTTATTCAACATAAAATGAAGCTAAATGACTGAATCGTGTTTAGTAAATAGATGCTAATTTTTTCGTTTCTACACTCAAATTAACATATGTATGATCTACAATAAAAACTTTTACGACATTGTTTCTTGAAAATAACATTGTGTAAAAGTTCAATTAATTGCAATATTCTTGTAGAATTCACTTGTTTAGGTGCTTGTAAAAATGCCAATTATGTACCAAAAGGAAAATCAATCGAGTGAAACATAATCGCATCTTAGTTCAGACAATGTCATTTAATCGATTGACTTTAAACATCAGTCAAAATTACTCGCAAATTAATGTAGTGCTTTTGTTAAGGGTTTGCAACTTATCTTAAATACATTTTTAAAAAATCATTAGTTTTTTTATTTTAGAAATGAGAGGATTTAAAAATTTAATTCTATAGAATTTGTTTGTCTGTCACAAATGAAGATTTTTGACTGAGAAAGATGAACGCTATTCTTTCTTTTTACACATATGCAATAGAAAAAAAAAATCTTTCTTTTTAAAATTTCACTCCCTTCAATAGCGAGTGTGAATAATGGAGGCATTTAAAAAAAAATTCTGTGAATATTTCGCGTTATAAAGTACATTTTACTGATGAATTATTTATTTTTAAAAGTTATGTTAGAAATTATTCAGTCTTTCATTTAAGTTTATTTTGTTAATACAACTTTGTATATAATTTTCTCCATCACATTTAAAAATTTGTCTTTCTTTCCTCAAAATACTTATTTTATATTAAAGGAAACAAATTAAAATAATTAATAATTAAAATAAAATATTTATTGTTTCTAATAGTCTTGAAAAGGATATGTGTTTACTTTTATAGTAAAAACATACAGGATTCATGTTATGCATATCATTACTCTAAAAATAAACATATAAAAATACATGTTTACTTATGTAGTAATGATATACATACTTATAGCCAGATTATTAGCCAAAGAAAAGCAATCGATCTTAATTATTTTTGAATAATTAGCCTTAAAAACATTTCTTTGAATTGTACACTGAACTGAATCGTGTACTGAATTGTACACGATATTATAATTAATAATAGTTTCAAAATGAATAACATTAAAAAAATGTAACTTAAACTCATTTAATATCTTGCAAAAACTAGAAAAAACTTCTAGTTGAATATTTTGGAAAAAATGAACATCCAAAAATAGCGAGGAATGTTAAATAAAACTTTTTTCAGCTGAAAGTGGATGTTAAGCTAGTTTTTCAATAGCGCGCTGTTATCCGCTAATAGCAGGAGATAAAATAAATTCGTTATCTGGGGCTTTACCAATTCCGAAGGTACTCAATAAATGGACTATAAAAAATGGCTTTGATAAGAGCGAGACCGTACTCATTTGAGCTATTTTTTAGCCGAAAAGTGCAACCCAAGCCTAAGTGGAAGGAAAATATGCCTTCCGTCCAATTCGACAGAATGTCCAGATTGTCCGGAGGGCCCGAATCTTCACTAACCGTTCAGATAATTCTAGAGGGTGAGTGGGAAAAATTCTTTCTGTGTGTTGGAAATCCATTTCGCCTGAGCTCTTTTCCTGAAATTTCTCCGGGACTTTTGATGGTGGATGGGAGCGGAAAAATCCCCAATCTTCGCTGACCGTGCCAAGCGGAGATCTTTTTCTATTCTTCTTTTTTTTCCCCTTTATCTGTTTTTCCCTTCAATGCGCCATTTTATCTGCGGAGTAATCCCGGCTCGACTTCCACAATAGTTGAGGCACCCCCGATGGTGACGTAACAAAGATCCCTTCTTCCTTACCTTGCCATCCAGCCACCGTGGGATAAAATCCCACTCCACTTCACTGGAGGCGCATGCTCCCTTGACAACCACCCTCTACCTTTTTTTTCTCATTTTGTATGTTAAGAGCTGGTGCACCCTACTTGAATTTCTCTTTCATGTCCTAACACTCTTTTGACAAATTCAATTCTCTCCTATCGGGTTGGACATCACTCGGGTCCAGCTAAAGCATTCCATTAAATCTTTCTGTACATTTATACAAGTCTTTTTAGTGCTGAGTGGGATATTTGCTTTAAATAATTCTCTTTGCATTTTTCTTATTATTTATCTTCATTTCTAAAACATTATAATTCATTCTTTAAAATATCATTGTGGTTTATACTGATATTTTCGTTATTAGTTTATAGTCCCAAACCGTTTGAGTAAAAATCTCGTTTGTTTAAATTTTTACAAGAAATATAATCTTGGATTTCAAATTATTTGGTTCGTATAATGGAAATAGAACAGACAATATTTCTTTTAATACGGCATATAAAGCTCTACATTTTTCTTTTTTGGCTGATTTCTTTTTCTATTTTTCTTGCTCTTTCTTACGTGTGTTTCAAATATGCGCATTCTGAATTGAATCTTTTAAGTTGAATATTGTTCAATCTCGTTTAGTTAGTTTTATTTGATTTTACTATTGGAAAAAATAATGCTAATTTAACTGTTATATCAATGTACATTAGGAGATATTTAACTCTGTATTATATAAGTTAAAATTAAAATTTATGTGTCAGCTAGAAAATACATTATTTATACATTAAACGTATTAATTTTTAATACATTAAACGTACATTACATTAAACGTACATTACGTAAAATACATTAAACGTATTAATTTTTCCTTCTTCTGTACAGTGAATCATTATCAAAATATCAATACATTTTGAAATATGACTTCCAGATTTAAAAAAAATGCATATTGTTTTTTTTTACGTACTTTTATTCTTCATCTTTCATTTTTTAAATTCAATGTGTATTTTGAACGATATGCTTTAAGTGCCATTATCATTGCTGGCTATTTAATCTTCCTTCGTATCTTAGAACGGAAATCCCATTGAAATGTGTCAGCTTTTGTAAAACTCTTCCCTTAAACAGTCCCTGGTGGTAGAACAAACATTTTCTCAATTGCTTGTAGTAATGCTTGAAGAGGGCGACCTTTTTGAAAGTGTACAGAGGGCGATGGGAACAAAGACCTTCCACTCGCAGCAGCACAAGATGAGGCTTCTTTCTGGATTCCCTTCCAACTACCGTTACATCCTGCCATCTGCCCTGCTCGGGCGCATTAGTGCAGGGTTCGCTCCAGAAGCTCTTCTAACCTGTTGGCCCTGCCATTGTGACTCGTCCTGTCTCGCGAACTTTCCCACACTCAGGCAAGCTTCAAGGTTGAGCCTTTCTCTCGCGACCCCCCTTCCCATAGACCTGGCAACTCCCGTATGTCATGCGGGCTTAACATCCAAGGTCAAAATTATACATCCCTCCCTTTCTCCAGCAATCCCCTCTGAATGGTTCAGTAGTTTCACCTCTGAAATTTGCGTTAGGTGCCAGGAATTTTTACCTGTCGGGGGAGCCCTTTGTGCTAATCGCTTGGTTTTGTGTACAAAAGAAGTCTGTTTGGAGTCCCCTCTCGTTTCGTATCCGAAAACGACAACAAAATTTTATTGACTCGCAGGATTCTGCAGCACATTTATGTGGACCCGGAAATGTTCCTTCGCTTCCATATTATTGTTTTTTAGCTACTAGTACGATCTGCATTTTTTTAAAAAGAATTTGTTGACCTATTTACTTTCACTTTCAATTTTTTTTTTCTCGACAATTTTGAAATATTAAGCAAATGATAGCTGATGGGTTAAGTTATATGCAAAAATACTGGTTTCAAATGCCACATTTAAAAGAAGATGCAATTGTATTCGGATTTTATAAATTAGGGTTATTGCTTATTAATTTAAATTCATTTCTAAAAATTTTTCGGTACCTTTTGTGTATTATATTCATTTTAACCGGAAATAATTTGTTTATTTTGATTAATATATTTTGTTAAATTCACAGAAAAAATAATATTTTAATACGTGAGAACATGCTTATTACGATAAAAATGAACAGTTTTGAGAGATAACCGGGACAGACGTGATGAATATGATTATTTTGTTGAAAATATTGCAAAATTTAATTTAATCTTTGTTAATATATCAGTCAAATTCCTTCCTTTATGTGTTTATTGTTGTTGTGGAAGAATAAAATTAAGTGTGCTAGGAAAACATAAACCTCAAAAATAGTGATCAATCTTTTGTATTATCTACATGTGTATATGAAGGAATGATAAAAATCATATTCGAATTCTTGGAATACAATTTCAGATAATTCTTTTTCTGACAAGTATAGCCAATGTTTTTCGATTCTAAAAAATTTAAGAGAGCTGTTTCATCTGAATTCGATGTTCTTCAAAGAATGAATCACTACTTCCATTTGAACTACGATTATGAGGTCATGAATTTTAATCTTGCATGGCACTTAAGTTGAATTAATATTCGTTCATGTTTTGGGCAAATTTTCGGCGAAAATTGTTTTTGTATTTCAACACTACCAAATCATTTTGATAATGAATGAATGGGCATGGTTTATACACATCAGTTCAAAAGATGTTTCTTCTTCAACGATCATTGAAATGATTTTCTCCCATTAAATTAATTTATATGCCATGTCTCATAAAATTAAGTTCATTTATAAGCCAGTCAAATAAAAAAAATTAAAGAGGTTTAATATGAGTTCTGTAGAAATGAAGAAAAACGCAATGGTGTTAGAATTAATTATCTTTATATTGATCATGTTTTTATTATAATTACAAGTAATTCTAATTGTTTGTTACAATACTTAATTTGATAAATATAGTTTGCTTGATCGTTGTATTTTTCAATATTTTAGATGCAGTTTTGAATTTTGTAGCATTACAAATTTTAATCTTACTTTATTTAAAATTCTAGACATAATTTAAAAATAGCTAACAGAAAAAAATTCTCCATGTAATTTTAAATTATAATAAAAACTTTAGGTATTTAAAAAATGATCTTATTAATGAGCCAATTAACCAACGTCATTATATTTATAGAAATCGTAAGGTTAATTTAATTTTTATTAATAAATTTTAACACATTAAAAAGAAGTAATCTGAAAAATGTGATTTGAGTTATCTTTTATATTACTAAAACTATTAGATGTTATAATTATTTCTTTATAATTTTTTAATAAAATGAAAAGAGCGAACTAATTAGTTTTTAAAAATAATTAAAATAGCTAAAATTAAATTTTAAAAATAGAGAAAATAAATATTCTGTATATTTTAAATATTTGTCTAACTACAATTGTCAATGTTTAAAATTAAAAATTCCGCATAATCAAAGCAACATTTTCCTTTAGAAGTATAACTATATGTTTACGTGGTCACAGTGAAAAATGAAATGAAGAGATCACTCTTTTCTTTGAAGCGTATCGAAGAAAACATTCCTTGTAACAAATACTAATCATTTCCGCTTTTTGGCGGAAATGATCTTTAATTAGTAAATAACACGTACTGTCCGCGACAAGCAGAGATTACCAGAGAATGGACATTCTACAATTACATTTCATGCGGATTTCGACTTTACTTCTTTCCCTATAGATTAAAGAAAATCCATCTATATTTTAATAAATTTCCATCTTTATTTTTTGACAGGAAAATTGTATACATCTGCTACTTATTCTTGCCGATTGAGAAATAAATTAAATGCATTTATTTAACTTAAGATTGTTTGATTTATCGAAAAGATGCGTTTAGAAAGAGCAAATCCTGGAATATATTGAATAAAGTGCGCAACGTTAAATGTTTCTTATATGAATAGTTTTTAAATTTATTTTCCAATGTATTACCAGTTTTGGAGAAAAAGAGAAAAAATGCTTTGAGTTCTTTATTTGAACTATTTGTTTAAAATGGTATAAACCAAGTTTTAGAAAATTAATTATTATTGGCTTTAACTAGGCATTTTATGTTATTTTCATATTTATAATTATACAATATTCTCATAAGTATTTTAGTTTTACCATACAATCTTTATTTGGTTCAATATTAAATGAGAACCTCGAAACTTTGAATATTTCAGTATATGGAGAAATGGACATACCATTTAAAAAAAAATGTGGTTTCTAAACTGGCAATAAAAAAAAAAAAAAAAAAAAAAAAAAAAAAAAAAAAGAACAGAAAAACCCAGAAAACTATGTGACTTATGAATAAAAAGGAGCTTAATAATGGAAAATATTCTTACAAATGTCTTTTATGAATGTTTTAGTTTGCAAAAAAAAATGTATCTAGACAATGCAGATAAATTATAGAGAAATATCACATTTTATTTCATTTTATAATTAATATGTTTTGAATGTCTATTTTTGATTAATATTTCAACAAGCGTCAAAGTGTAAACATCGTAATCACTTATACTATATAAAAATATTATTAAATTATTTGAATTTTATGCAACTTAAAATGAAGCTAAATGACTAAATCGTGTTTAGTAAATAGATGCTAATTTTTACATTTCTGCACTCATATTAACACATATATAATATTCAATAAAAACTTTTATGAGATTGTTTCTTGAAAATAACATTGTGTAAAAGTTCAATTAATTGCAACATTCTTTTAGAATTCACTTGTTTAGTTGCTTGTAAAAATGCCAATTATGTACCAAACGGAAAATCAATGGAGTGAAACATAATCGCATCTTAGCCCAGACAGTGTCATTTAATCGATTGACTCATTTTGACTGATATTTAAAACCTTTTTATTTTTTTTAAACACCACAATTTCTGTTTGAGACGTGGATGATTATTTGAATTCTTTCTTACATTGAAGATAATTCTATATATATTTCATCTATCGCATTTTATTTCTATTAGTAAGACTGTGTTAAGAATTTTTCCTGAATGGATGATTTAGTGAGTTATCGTTTAATGAATTTAATTAATTGCACTCGCAATTAAGCTCTCAGCAGTTCGACAACTTTTGAGACGTCGTTTTGCTTTTTGTTGAAGAGTTATCGTAAACCTCTCCTATTCTAAGATTCGTTAATTGAATTAGTGAGTACATCAGGATTATGTTGGTGCGAGACATTTGTTCTAAGAGAAAAGGATTTAATGCTCTTTAATATCTTTTTTAAACTCCAATCATTTTCTTTTCTTTCAATAAGAGTGGAAGTTTATTGTTATTTTACACTCCTTTAACGCAAAATTAAATGTTTGCAGAGACCGAAATCAGCGGCTGTTTATTCTATGAAATTTTAGACGTCACAAAGTTTTCTTTTTTTTTCACGTTATGCTTTTAATTCTGTAAAAATTTTTTTTAGTATTTTTCGCAAACAAATAGCTTATTTCGTATTCAACAGAAGTGATTTTCGAATTATGGCGCGAATAATTAAAGTCGAAATTATTTTTGTCGCTAGGCAGCATTTATTAAGCCTCAGAAATAAGTACGTGCTTTTAATGGTGCATTAAAAAAATGTTAAAGTTTGCTCATTAACAGATTTTTCTAATTAACGAAATTACGGAGACAATATAAATAGTATTAAATTTCCAATTAACCGAAATAAATATTTTCAACAGTTAGGATTAGAGCTTTACGCACTTTTTAATACCAACAACGGTCAATTTCTTTAAGCTCAAAGCATAAATTAGAATTCTGATTTAAATTTTTTCGCAAGCTTCTCCTCATTTAAAACGCATTAAATGTAACAAAGTAAAACTTGTTTCCTTTTTTCTTTCTTTCTTTTTTTGAAAAACTTCAAATTAGTCGCGAAGAGTTTCTGAAAAACTCTAACGGATAACCGCACTTGTTGCTTTTGAATTTTTAAGATGGAGTATTATGTTATTAAGTTTCTTTGCCGCTTAATATTTTTGCCGAATTAATCTGATTTGTTTGGGAAATTAATGAGGCTGGGACTATTTTTGATTTCAGAATATTCAATTGTTTAATGGTAGTTCGGCTTAAATAGTTCGAAAAGAATTTCGATAAAAGCTTGCATTAAAAGTTTATTAATTGGTGATTAAAGAAACTATTCGGAGACAATTGAAGTAAGTGGAGCACAGTTATTTATTATTTGTGAAACTCTGTGGGTTTTTTTATGTGTGCGGCTAGAGTTTCGCAATTATTATTAGTTGGAATTAAAATGACTGCATTGTATTTTGCATTCGAGAGAAATAATTGACTGTTTTCTTTTTACATTTAAAACATGAATGGTACGATAAGATTCATCAAATGTGAAATTCAATATACAATCCCTATTAAACCTTTTTTTAAAGTTCTGAGGATATTCGATGAAATATTTGAGACTGTTGAAGATTTTTCTTCTTAGGCAAACTAATTTTAAAATTACTTATTCGTTTTTACTGTTATTTGCTGTAATGACTCGTAATAGGCAATATTTGAGCTTAAAAGAGATAATGTTGTTATTAAATACACATTTATGTAGTAAAACGGTTATCTACGTATTGATTTTTTCTATTCTTTTAAAATCACACATTACAGCGTGTACATACACATCCCTAAGTGTACTATAGGATGTTCAGAACCTTGGCATACTATTTTAAGTATTCTGTTCTTGTTTATATAATTGGTAGATTATATACAGTGTGTCTCAAAATTCACTCAAGATTTGAACTCCTAAATAGTCTGGAATATTTGGTAATGAAAGAGCTGCTTTCCTTTAGACCCGAGGGAGGGAGGGAGTATACCGAATTGTTTTCTAAAACAAATCTTCTTTATTAAAAGCAGTATTTCTTGCGTGAATTTTGGGACATCCTTTATTTAAAAAAATATTTTAGATCTAACAATATCCTTTCGATAATTTACAGATTTATGTCGATTAATTCATAGGGCCGAGTAAATTTCTCTGTCTGTTTTATGACTATGGTCTTTTTAGTGTCTTTACCTGATGTAACATATTTTTAATTAATTCACACCTACGATTGAAAACCACATAATTTCCGATATGGTATATAATGAAACTAAGTATATAGGAGAATAATGATTAATTTTGAGTTTGTATAAATACGTAATTCATTATATATATATATATTTGAGATTTGACTTTCGCTCATAAATATTGCTATAGTAATATAAATTAAATAATATTTATGCTTTCTCCAATTAAAATGAAATGTCATGATGCTCAGAACTGAAATTAAGAAGAAACTTTTGTAATGCATTTATGATAATAAAATTTTGATGCCAAAAAGTACTTTTATAAATGGGTTGATTTTCTCCGAAATGTGCAGTTGAAGAATAACTGATGAGTGGGCGTGTCATTCATATTTGTCTCGTCCAACTCTTTTCTTATTAAGAAACGAGCCCAACGAAACTTTCCTACATTTTCTAAGCATTGCAATTCTGCCCCTGGTGTCTAAGTAGCGACTTCGTTTGTAGAACAATAAGGATGAACTTTGAGCAACTGATAATTTTTGCAAGCCTATTGTTGGAAGCACTGTGAAAAACAGTTGGTTTGGAAAAAGAGACCCAAATGGGTCACGATTTGCGGGTAACCAAATGAGGGGGAAGGGAGTCACGATTCTCACTCTTTGCACCTGCCTCCTTTGGGGCGCCATGAGAGATCATTATTACCCCCTTGCGCAATCCTTTAGGAAATAGATTTTCTTAATCACAGACAACATAATTAAGAAAGAGGTCTCTTTTAAATACTCTGGTATTGTCATACCATTCCAGCATGACTCCGAAATAATCTATTAAGGAATGGTTCTTTCATTCACTGTGCCATGCACCTGAACGAAAAAAATAGGGCAAGTTGAACGAACCCTTATTTTGTAAATGATTGGCTCTTCAACAATGAGTCTATTTATAACAATTGTCTAATTTCGCCACAAAATGTACAATCTTGAAATCTAGGCAGCTGCTCATTTTTATTGAACCGCTCGTAAACTAATCATTCTATGAATTTATTGAATTACAGTCGAAGGAAAGATATACAATCTTAGAACCTCAAAATGAATTTAAACATTCACTTTTACATATATTTTATTTCAAGCATTATTGATTTTTATTTGCTATCACTGATTATTCTCAGAAAACTCAAATAATAAAGATTAAGTCCTAATACGCTTACAAGGCTGCTAGTCCTATAAATAAACTACTGTCTGTTGTGCTGCTGAATTAGATAGGGAAATGCATTGTGCCTTTAAAATGTGTCTCCAATATATGTTATGCTAAATTAATTATTTTATTCTTTATATTTGAAAGCTTGATGTTCTGTTGAGAAGGATAGAAACTACTTATACCTTGTATTGTAATCTATTGATGAATAAAAAGTTAGTTATTTTGTTTACGATACTTTATTTTATTAATTGAGTCACAAAATAAAGTATCGTAAACAAAGTATGTAACTAAAGTTATAAAGTAGATAACACATTTTAACAAGGAGCTGTGCTTCATAATGATTAACATTCGAATTTTGGAACTTCATTTCGAATTTTTATCAGGTTTCCGCATCATCATTTTCTATTTAGATATTAAGAATGTTTAACCTAAAATTTATTATTTTTTTATATAATAATTTGTACTTTTTTTTAGTATTGAAATATTCACCTGTACACGACAAAAATTATATACTGACGGACTGTAATGTTGTTATCATCGGTTAGGCTTTCATAATTGACTATAAATTAGAATGATTTGTTAATACGTATTATCAAAATCATCATTAACATCTGTATTCAGTATTGGAACAAATGTGTTTCCTAATATCCATACCCCAATCAAGGAGGAAATGATGTTACATCACAAATTGAAAAATTCAGTAAAAAGTTCAAATAAAAGTTAGGTACTGTTTAAAGAAAATAAACTATACTTATTTACCAAAATTTCCTTGTTCTTATGATTTCGGTTGGAAATATTACATTTTTGCATAAAACAATAATTTGACGTTTTTTAATATTTTTATCATCTGTACAATTATTAAATTCATTTATCTAGAAATCTATCTACAAAATTAAATAGAAACGCTTCCTTATTAAAGTACCGTTTAAATTTCTACGTTTTCCTTTTTCTTTAATCTCTTTAAAATGAAGAATATCGAAAAGTTTCAACGGATATAATCAGAAAAAATTTATCAATTGTGGTAATTCTAATTGATAGAAATTGCATACAAAAATGCATTTTCACTAATTTTATTAGAAACGGAAAATATATAAATTTAAAAAATATCAACTTCTACTTGTGATAATGTTTTCGACACAATTCAGTGTACATAATAGCATCATTTGTTTTGAATTCCGTTACCTTGAGAGTAGATAAGTGAATAGCTATGTTAAACTGCAAGAGGTGGCGTTCTAATGCCTAACCTTCCAACGTAATGAGTAGAACAGGTATATTACTAAACAGTTGACTTTGAAATGACCAAGGTTAACAACTGTTGAAGTTGGTTCCGCATTATTGCTTATTTTCGTAAACATTGATTGCTAACTTTTTAGTGGATGGTATTGGAAATGTCTCTCGGAGGAATTGCACAATAATCGTTTCAGTTTTTACTTTGGAAACAAAGCACAAAAGCTGATCTAGGAGCTCTAATTCGTTGTTTATTATTGTTATATGTGTTATTTTGAAACTCCATCAACTGTTCAATTAATTTCGGAGTTCAATAAAATAAAACCCCTATGATTTATTTCTTTATATCAATGTGATGACAGATTAAGTGATTACAAAATTTTCATTTGAATCAAACAATGTTCAATTATTATAATTATTTTTATTTCAATGGTTAAGTTTTTGTGACTTTCGTGGAAGTAGATTTCTAATGTACCTGTTCTATATATCCTTGCCTTGAAAACTTCTAGATTAGAAATTTGGTCTGTGGCATTTTTTTCAGTTGTCGAATAATGCTACGTTTTGCAGAAAAATAGTAATTTATTTAAATCTTTCTCCAAAACAGGTAATCATTTCGATTGATTTTATTAAACAAAAAAGCACTAACAAGTTTATTTGTCGAGCAATTTATTGGTGAATCAGAAATGAATGAGGTCTAAAAAAATAAACTTGGTTTCATATTAAGTACTCAATTTAAAAAAGGGATATTTAAGTCATAGTGAGGGGGATATTTATGTATTTTTTTGCAATCAGTGACTGTAAGTGGACTAAATATTTACTTTTTTTCATCCGTACCCTATTTTAGCGTTTAATTTTTTTTAATAATTATTTTTTCAATAAATTTTTTCTTCAAATTTCTCAAAATACAGTGATAATATATTATTTCATGATTTAAATACGCTTATTTAAATTTTGTGTGCATTAAGTTTTTAAATGAATTTTTGTTATATTTTTTAATGTATATCCGCCCAATCAAGCAAAAAGAAATGATCCACTTAAAATTAACTAATATGTAGGCTATTTGGCCAGGAATAAACAATGTCAAATAAAAATCGACAGTGTGTTAAATGTTGAAAACTTCATTTAAGGGAACTTTCTCATACATTATTTTCATAGCCTATCAAGTCATTATATAAAAAAATGAGTCAGGAATGAGAATGCAGAATTTAGTGAATTCAATTTAAACCAGTCACCATTATTAAATTTGCCTATTTTTTGTATTTTTTTTTATTCAAATGGCATAATAATAATTTTGTATGTATTTCCTAGGATCAGCCATAGGCTTATTTCAATATCATTATATTTTTGAATCTGAGTTCACGTACATATTTATGAATCTTAAAGGTATTTGCTGAGATCAAACTAAGCTCTCTTCAATTCGAAGATCAAAATATTGAATCGCTCCCTTTTAAGGTTAATTTTTTTGAAAAAAAGGCGATTCTCTAGAGGTTGAGTTTTGAGCGACAATTGTTTTAATGATTAAGAAAACACACGCCTTAAAGTTAGGAATAAGAAAAGTGCGTAATGAAATAAGTTTCTCCGTTTTAAAGTCCCCCTGAAATAAACGACTAATTAAGTCAATGATTGTTTCTGATGTTTTAGATTGAGTGGTAAAAAGCTTTTTAATCGCACTGTGCCTGGCTACTGGAAAGCACGCCCATTTGATTTTCTGTTTCGAAATAAGCTCCTGAATGAGTTCTTCTTTGAACTTCTTTAATCACTCTATTTTTAATTCAATTTCTTTTGTTATTTTCCCGTTCGAGTGAAATTTATTGTTCCTTTAAATACTGCTTTGCACGCGCATTATTCGGCGTCACTGTGAATAAAAGGCATTTTTAATTCGACTGGATGTTTGCGTTGAATAGCTTTTTAAAAGTAATTAACAATTTTGGCCAAACTGGATGCACTTTTAAAGATTTCTTTAGTTTACATGTCGTAGGCCAATGAATAGTGCTGTTTTTCAAGTATGGAAAAAGAAATCAACATTCCCTTAAGAAAGTATTCATAAATTTAATTTTAATTATGATTTTAGAATAGCCTGTTTGTCGGTTCACATTTTTTGATAACATTGAAGATTGAATAACACATAAGTAAGAGTTTTTCATACTGTTTAATAACGCTTATTCCTCGCGTCAGAGGTTAATGCAGTTGAGTAAATAAGAATAAGATGGAAAATATAGTGTTGGATTTGATTACAGTATACATCTGTGTATAATTAAGTTATAGCAGTAAGTTATGCTTATATTTTTTAAATATATGCATTTATGGAACATTTTTAATTTATTTTTGAATGAAAAGCATGATATACAATTCATTCGTGTTTACTCTTCATTATTTTGACATCTGATAAAAATATTCAGAGCTTTAATTGAAAAGAATATTGTTTCTCATTTTGTTCAATGTTCTTCTAAATTCATAAATATGAACTTTAAAACTCGTGCGATTGAATTGAGCATTACAATTTTTAATGTAGTTTATGTGTGCTCTTATGTATTTATTTAACCACATACAATCGCCTCGTGCACTACAGAGTTAGAACATGAGGACTACAAGAGTAAGAAATTTTTTCAAACTTTTTGCATATCGTATACAAATACACGGGAGACATAATCGAAGAAAAAAGCTCGCCCCGCCCCCCCAGGGGGGCATTCGAAAAACACGGGAGACATAAGACAGAATGAAGAAAAAGCAATTCTTGCTGCTTAATGCTGTTATGATCAAATAGATTGGAACAAGTCAGATTATTGATTTAGAAATCAAATATGTGGATTTGTTATAAATATATTAGAGAGCAATATTTCCAATTTTTTTTTCCATTTAGACATAAAAAAAAAATCGTCAAAAAGTTAAACGGTCCTCAACCAATAAATGGTTTTGTTAACACTCCCAAACTTCAAAAACTTCTACTTTGGATTTATTATTTTCTAAGATGGTTCCACGCCAACTAAGCACCCGTAGTAAACGATAGGGTTCCCTGCTCAACGACTCATTAAACATGGTGTTTTTTTTTTTTTTGAACAACAAACTAAAAAGATTTCTTTTTCATTTCCTCTTGTTAATACTTTGTTTTTCTCATGACTACCTAATTTTACCGTATTCATGGGGAAAAAAAGACCAAACCTTTTAAATCTTTGCATTTGCGTATTTTGTTTTTTACTGAGATCTTTAATCCCAACATTTCGCCTTTTTGTTATTTTTGATTGTACCTTAAGTTTTGAAGTAGTAAGAATACCCTTTAAGATTATGAAATACACGGTATTTCAAAAATGATCAAAAATGCTCTTGTTTCTTGTTACGTTATGTTCGATTTTTACTGAAATCTTTAAATCCAACATTTCGTCATGCCTAACTTTCTTATATATATATAAGATGATCCATTGCCCTAGCTGTGTTAGATTTTTGTGCTTAAAAGTCTCTCCTAAATATTAAAGAATGCGCTTGATACTTAAACAAGTCTTATATCTTGTAATTTTTGTAAAATTTAAAACAAGTTTTTAATTGTAATTTTTTAAAAATAGTAAAATCTTTTAATAATAATAAAAACCGAGAGAAGTACATTAATCAAAAACGAATCCAAATTGTTTATAAAGTTTAAAAAAAATTTTTTTTTTTTTTAGCAGTTACATTTTGATTATAGTTTTTTAAAATTATTTTTGAGGTTTTCATGATTTGATTTTTTTTTCTTTTTTGTAAAATCCTTGCTCATAATTTTTTCAGAATACAAGACTAGAAGTTTTATGGGCAAGTTTTTATTAGAATTTGTTCTAGTGGATGCACATGCTTTAATTAATTTAAGACCAATTTGCCGCTACTCTGCAACTTTTTAAGTAGTAAATGAAATGCACTTCCACTTTTAACCAAATCTAAGAAAAAAGAATTCCTCCAAGGTGATACAACTTTGCTATTACCATCAACAAATATGTTCCATTACGTGTTGCTTATTAGTAAATTTCATTTAGTTTCTGCTCTAAAAGACATCGCAAACAAGAAAATTAGTTCGCGATGGTCCCATAAATGAAATTCTCAAAGGAATTTTTTTTTAATTTCTTGTAAACTCTGGAAGACGCAATCGGGGGTTGCTGTGGGAAGTTCGGATGAAGGTTTCAGCTCAGAGGAAATCAAATTTGAAACAGAATGTGCCCTCAGCTACTAAAACTGAAAAAAAGTAAATAAAAATAAAAAACTAAAAAAAGCTTTTAACCCATGTAGGTAATGGGCTTAGGGCTAATCCATTTTACTTGCTAACCTTCGAGAATACCGGGATGCGCCTAAATTCCATCTAATCTAAGAAGAGTGTTGAATAATAATCTTAAAAATAAGTTTCCGATGCCGAACTGTACCAACTGCTTCGGGAGATGAAATTTTTTTGTTACTTCTTTCGTCTTGTGACAGTGGGCGTGAGTCTAGTGATAAGAGTCCACGTGGTCTTATCAGGTCATAGACACGTTGCTCTAAAGAGCAACACAGGACCCAACTCTTCACAGGCCACTAGCGCGTTGATAGCCCAAAACGAACCCTGCTTTCTGATATTCTTTCTGTAGCGAAAGGGTTTCGCAAAGCGTTCTTCTTTCACAAGTTGGTGGGGAAGAGAAGTTTCACAGTTTTGAAAAACAAATTCCAGTGGATTTTTATCTTCCCAACTTTCGAGAGTTTTTCATGTTCTGCTGTCAGAAACTTTTGTTTCGAAACTTTCTTTCTTTAATTATCGTTGTGAATTAAAAGATTTCATATATTTTTTAGTTATATGCTTTAGATAGAGAATTTTATATAAATGATTGTAATCTTGCCTACATACGAGAAGTCAATGATAATGAAACGGAAATGACATCATATCTTGAGATTCGTTCACTATTTTGAGATTTCCTGCAGGGAATTGAATAACATGAAGTAATTACGCAGTATATTATCAGAAGTATTTTATTTTGAAGCATTGTTGAACAATAATAATGACAATCATTAAGAGTAGAGATTAACATGCAGAAACCTTGTAATTAATTTTCGAATGTAATATATTTTATATCATCTAATGTGAAATAAATATCATTCTGTTCATTTATGTTGCAAGAAATGTATAGGGAATTTTTCCATTGAGTTATTTAAGAAGTTCTTGTTATCTGGCTTGAACTAGTTGTATTTTTTTCTCCGCACTGAGCAAGAATGAAAGAACATTTAATAATAAGTTTTTATTAAAGCTTAATTTAAAGAAAAAACTTATTGGTATTTCTTATCTAAACAAGCCTCAAATAATTTCTGCTCATTACATGAAGCTTAACTGTTAATCGGGATTAGCACATGTGAAAAGTATTTTGAAAGTAAGAAAATTAATTTTGTATCCCGATAAGTTATTAGAAAGGGAAAGTAATAAGTTTGCATTAGGGAAGTGTCACCGCTCATTCCTCCATCCTGGCTTAAAAAGAAAACGCGGCAATTTAGCTGCAGCAAGAAATTGACAGGGACTTAAAGACGAAGGGCCGTCTTAATTCAAGTGCTTACCGTTAGACGGCTTCTGGCCTGATCCGCCCGCCTATTCAACCTCCCTTTGTGAGTGCTTTTACTTTTTGAATATAAAGTGAGCAGCAATATTCCCGAAAGTTGAAGAGCCTGTCCTGGTAGTTTGAAAAAAAAATCTCGCCCAGGTTTCGGAAATTGTCAGAAAGAATTAATTCAAAAGGCTAGGCATAAGCGGAATTCTGTCATTAAGCTATGTCAGGGAAAGGCTAGGGCGTAATTAGTATGCAAATATCGCTCTTTAACGTCATTCGTTAATGACGTCATGCATCATTCATAAGTCTTGGCTCCTTTGAAGAAAATTTCTCCCCAACAATCACCGGGGCTCTTTTGCAAACTTGTCAACAGAGGTGTCAATGAGGATGTTCGGATTCAATCACTCAGTTCCGACTACCACTGAGATCAATCATCAGCTAAAAAGAAATCATCTGCTATTAAACTCGAAACACTTTGTTTCCGGGTTAAAGTTACACCTTAGAAGTTTTTAAGGTGCTTTGAAAAAATATCAAAATTGTTTTGTTTAACATCAATACATACTTTAACTCTTAAGGGACTATGAATACTTGAATTGAATACATTTAAGGCTTGCCTGTTCTTTAAATTATCCACAAATGTAGCAAGTCCATCTTGCACTATTTTTATTATGATATGTTGGAGCCCAATTTTTTTACGATACTGACCTACGCAATCTGACATTAAATAATTTTTATTCTTTTATGTAGAATAAAATCTGACATACGGTAAATTACTTTTTTCTACTGTTGCTGGATATTTTTAATAAAGAACTTTACAACAGATTTATAATTTTTCGTTATTGAATTAGTTTTTTAAAATTATTCAATGTTCATGTATATATGTCAATGTGTTGAAGATATAAATTTTCATATAATTAATGCACACATTATATATTAACAATAATTTTAGAGAAATAAAAAATGTTTAGTAAAAGCCAAAGTTACGAATAATTTCTTCACATTTTTAATTCATGTTACTACTATTGTAAGCACTAAATAATATGCTATTATTTAAACTTAAGCTTATAGTATGCTATAATAAGAATACGATGGAACTATTCATAGTTATAAGTTAAAGAAAAAAAAATATACATGAATGCTCATACTATTGTTATTCATGTTAATTATTTGAAATTAAATTATAAATATGTAAGGTTTGCGCTTCTATATATGATTAAGTAAATATATTAGTACGGCTTTTGTTTCTTATTTGATGTAACAGTAAATATTCTGCTTGAAGTTTAAAACAATGTATTGCATTTGTATTTAAGTATAAATTCACCTAGCTAAATTTAATTTTACTCATTATCTCAGACAAATAATTAAAAAAAAACCCTTTTTAGGCTTCGAGAAAAAAAATCATAATTATGAACACTGTTTTTTGATTAAAGTAAATACTTATTATTTAGCTCTTTTTTGGAAACATTAGAAGGCGTTTCATAGAATAATAATTGTTCAAAATTTAAAAAGTAATTACAATATTTTTTTATTAAGAATCTTTTAGTTTTTTTTTCACTTTTTTAGCTCTAAAGCAAACTTCCAACGAGCATTTTTCGGGTAAATATGAAATATGAGAACACGTGGTTTAATGTAATTTTTTAATGATTTTTATTCTCAAAGATTCTTCATTTTTTCAAGTGTATGCTTTCAAAACAGTCGACTTAATTTTCATTTTTTATGTTCTTTGTGTTATTTTTAATTAATTTAAATAAAATCTATACTCCGCATTCAGCTTTTCAAAAGTAATTCGATATGCTTTAGAAATATTCAATTTTCTTTTCTTAATGCATTTTGTTTTGCAATATTAACGTAAAATTATTGCTTCTATATTATGAATATTTTAAATTTGCTATCAAACAACATATTATGCTAATAAAAGCGATATTGGGAATGAAGTCAGTTGGACTCATTAGTTGAAATAACTGAACCACATATGCTTATCGTATGAAAGGAAACGAAGATGGGAATCGAATATCGATACGAGGCAATTTTGTCACAATTTTACCAAATCCAGTTGTTTTTGAGGCAGTGAATTTTTAATGTGAACTATTGCTAGACCTCTAGCAGGATTTATTATAACATATATTGCTGGTATATTGCCTGCTTGTACACGAAGCGAAATTAATAAATAAGTATAAAAAGTTTCAAATAATTATTTATTAATAGAAACCTTATTAATAAGAACTTTTCCATGATTATTAGCAGATTTGCTAATCATTAGTATTGCAAAATTAATTTTGAAATCATCAATTGGTGGACAACTTATTTTCTTATAAAAACTATTATAATATTACTCGGCAAATAGTTAAAATACACTATTTCTATGAAATTTTTCTTTTATTTTAAGAAAATTAAATTCCTTTTTACCGAAAGCGCACATCAAGCCATCTACATTTTTATTTATTGGAGGGTGAAACAGCTTAATTTCAATTGACGAATATGTCATCAAGTACAAGCAACAAGTATAGCATTTATTACTTACGAACATAAAAAGAAGGAAAGGAGAGAGAGAAAAAAGAGGAGCAAATAAAATGTATGTAAAAAGTATAATAATGTTTTTATTAGCCTGTGATTTATTAGAAACTTTTCTTGCACTATTTCCGGGGGAATATGGAGCGAAAAAAAATTATCACCGTTAATTTTTTTTACTTCGATTTTTTTTTCTGACACGAGTATGTCTTCGTTGGAGTAAGAACGGCATTTAGGTACCTGTCTTTAAAAGGTCCTCTATCAACATTTTTTTACGTTGTCTCTTGGTTCATCCCTCCCCCCTCTTTTTTTTTTTTTTTTTTTTTCATAAGGCCGTGACCGTTTTAAAAGTGATAATAGCGTTGGAAGTGTGACGTGTATGGATGGTGGCGACTTCTGCCGCTTTGCAGGCTGTGGCGCTGCAATCGATAGTGAGTGGAGTTGAGAGGCACAGGTGCTACTCGATGCTTGACAGCGATAGTTCTTTTTTTCCCCTCCCTCTTATATAGGGGTAATGTTCGCGTTGATAGCCTCTTAAGTGGTGCACTTCTTTCAAATGTATTTTTTTTTTCTCCTTTTTAACTCCTTTTCTTTTTTCTTGAGTTTTATCTCCCACCCTCCATTTTTTTTGCCCCCTCCTCCCTCATACACACTTTTTTATGAGGTAACTGTTGATTTGGTTGTCTTACTAGAGGATCTGATCTCTTTAAATGGAGATTAGAATAAGCAAAACGTTTTCGTTCTAATAGAGCGTTACTTGAACTGGAGTCCCTTAAATGCTATTAAGACCAGGTGAACCAGTCGCTTCTTAATATTGTATTAAAAATTATGTTGAATTTTATTTATGTATATTGAAAGTAATTGCCTTGTTTTTGTAAAGTTAAAAAGAATCTTTCGATTGTTTTTTTTAAAGCCTATTCATCCCTTAACTTGCCTTTATACAAAAAAAAAAAAATCTTTCTTATTGTTTGTCTTTACATTTTATTTAAAAAAAATTAGCAAAGTTAGAGTTTATTAAATTCGTAATGCAATAACTTTATTAAACCACGTATGTTATTCGCATTAAAGTTGAGCTATTATTTAACTAACTCTGGAAATAATGCAGTTAATTGAACGCTAATTTTCTAATCACACTGTTGTCATTAAAATTGCAAAACTTCTATAGATTTGCAACAGACGTGAAATTTGCAGGATACATTAAATATGGTAGGACGTGTAACTGATTTGCAGAGCAGCGCATATGCAAATCACGGATTATTACAATGCTGTATAAAAGTCTTCGCAATTTAAAAGAAGCAAACAGAAAGCTGGTAATTCCTATTGAAAATTGTATTTGCTGCAGTAATTTGTTTCGAATAGAATGACCAACAAATCAGCACGCACCCGAATGTTATCGCTAGAGAATTGTTGCAGCGTTGTCTGACTATCAATTGGTCTTCACATCTGCCAAAATCTGACGAGCATGAGAACTTGGTTTTAGGAGAAATGACCATACAGAAGGACAGAAACAATGTTTCCATGCTCAAGTTAGCAAGACATACATTATGACTTGTAAGAATTATGTACCATAATAACACTATATAACATTATATATGTATCACATATTTAACTCAAGAAAAAAATTGCGGGTTATACCAACAAATTTCCTCATCTACACAAGCTTTTTTCGGCTTACGGAATACACCAAGAACATTTTCTTGATGAACATTTCTTCATCTGTATTAGTTGTATGCCACTTAACCAGTAGATCCCATGATCCATTGTATAAAGTACCAAATTACGAATTGTGCAATTTATTAAAAGGTGTAACAGTAGAATGAAATATTTTATGAATTATATCATATCTCTGTTAAATTGCTACAACTTAGCACTATCAGCATTTTACTGCTGTTTGTTTATAGATTTATTACATTTTATGGTATGACGTCTTTTAATTTAACTAAAATATACTTCAGAGAAATATGTGCTTCTTTTCTTTAATGTGGCTTATTATATTTTTGTTTTTTAGCATATGATAAAAACTTTTCTAATTTAAAATTGGATACATTTACTCTTATATTAAAATGAACTCAGTAATAATTTCAAAAAGCTAACAAGTTTCATGAAATATTTTAAAAACAAAATCAAATGTTTCTTATGCTGCATCTAAAACACGTCATCTTATGATATATTTTAGCTTAAACTATTTTCTCTTTTTCCCAGTTAAAAACTTTTCAAATTTCTTACAACTTCTTTTTAAAAAATTGAGTCTTCCACTCTTTCTTTATAACTAATGACGTTCTTTTCTTTACATGTAAAAATTAACTCAAATTGTATCTCACGTAGCTGTGATATGTAGATTAGTTTGTTTGATTTTTCACAAATATTCTAAATGCTGCACATCAGTTTAACTTGAAAGAACATGCTTTTTTTTTTACGCGAATATTATTTCACACCTTTGAAATCGTTCTTAATCAAGTGTGTTTCTCCTTCGTTCCATTACTATAGAAAATGCTCCTTCTTTCATTAAAAGCAATGCAAGTAAAAAAGTTTTTATTTTTTTAACCCCTTGCACTCGCACGAAGAAGAAACAATCCAACCAATCCGGACTTTTAAATTAAGTCGAAAGGATAGTTAAAAAAAAAGAAAGAAATCTATGTTAAGAAGTTTGTTTGTAATTTGAAGATTTTTAATATTGCTGGTGTTTTTCAAGCTCCCGCTGTTGCAGAGCTCGAGGCTTTTTGAAGTTAGGTTTGAAACGGGAGTTGTTGATGGAATTAGTTCCCTATTGAAGCGTCGTCATTACCGGCAGAGAGACACACCTAGTCAGAAACCAACTAAAAGTCGCAGGCGTTAATTTTTCTCTAAGTATCCTCACTTCATTAACTGAATCCAATCCCCTCCGGCAAAACATCGCATTATTCGATTGGCTGTAGCGAAGACGCCGTGTCCCTTGGTGCTCGCCATCCTCTTTTAAAAGCTAACTAGAGAAAGATGAATAAAAACGAAGAAGTAAAGAAAAAGCCGCGAAATAGGAATAATAATACGAAGTATTGAAACAAACTGTGCGGAGAAAATAATATGAGCCTTCGAAATGCTGTGCCGCTAATTTGCCTTCTTTCATTTTGAGTGCAGTGAGTCATTACGTGTCTATTGCTTGTCTGTGCCCAGGGACCAGTATCAGCAAACTGGCAAAGTCTTAATGATGCAGGCTCACTTCTCTTTTCTACGTGACCTAAAAGATTAACGTTATTAAGCCGGTCCTTCTTGTAAAGGTAATTTTTCTGTCGTTTTGTCGCAGAGCAGCGGTGCCTTTAAAGCTCGCGTTTGTTTTCCTTTTAAATGGCTTCGCCTTTTGCCGCGCTTTTCTTCCCAGAGAAATTGCCTAATGGTTTTTGCTCCCACTTTTTGAGTAGGCGCTGTGCTAAATAACGCTGATAATTAAAACGAATTTCTCGCCGAACAAAACTCCTTTATTCCCTTTTGGGCTCAACTTCTAGATTTTGAAGAATGGAACGTTCATGCCGCGCTTTATTCCGCTTTTTTTTTATTTTATTTATTTACTTATTTTTTTCCCGTTTTTTGGTTCAACTGGAGAAATTTCTCCTACCTGAGGTAGACCTGTTTTAATTAGATAGGATTTTGAGAAGACTACCAAAAAATGTATTAATTTGGATTATATTTCTTGACTCTCGTGAACCTTTCGAACGTTTGTCGTAAACACTTTCTCGATCTGATTTACGCTGTGTTTCACACGTCCGCAAGGGAATACCAACAAAAACAGCTTTCATTATAGGAATAAAAATGGAACTTTTTACTTTCGGTTAACGGACGTGTTCTACTGGAAAATAACCAGAGATCAGCTGATAGGTTTGCAAAAAACAAAAACTTTTAATATTATTACTTTATTATTTATTAAATGAATTGAGCTCGCGGGATTTCTATTAATCCGAAATCTTTCATCGGTTCAAATTCATTTTTAAGACGCCTACTATTGACAAAGATAATCCTTGTGAAAATCTTACCTTTTGTAATTTTTTTAACAATTTCTTACTTTTTGCCTCTTTTTACGTAGTTCTAACTTTTCTCATTCAAGTTATTTTCGATTTGCTTCGGTGAATTTAATCTCAGTATGCTATCGAAATGTCAGTGGAAAATAAACTGCAAGTTAACACTTTTTCTTATTTTAGTTAAAATATTTTTTTCATCATTATTTCTGATTCTTGAGTCACTATTTGCGCGAGAATTAACGCTGTATTTAATATGTTAAATCCAAGGGAAATGAAATCATTCGTATTGCTTTGATGTAAGTGGTCCTAAACGAATTTTCTGATGTCTTTTTTTTTTTTTAATATATGGGACTTTTCGTTTTATGATATCAAAAGAAGCTATTTATGAAAAGCATAATTTTTTTTCAAATTAATGTATAATTATGTACAATTAAAGTTAAAATCTAAGAATTTTTATTCAAAGAAATTAAAATTTACACCTAAAATATTTTGCATTAATTCAAAAGAAAGACAACGATTTGAACATTCTGTGTGAACAAATAACAAAACCTCTAAATTTTCCTTTTAATGTGCTACAATGTATTAAAATTCTTTGACTTTTATTTTTTGTGTAAAATTGCATTAAATATAAATTTCAGTCACTGTAATTAACTTTGTGTCTAAAGTTCACATGTCCACATACACCCACATTGGAGAGGAAAGAAACGATTTTAAGCTCCGCAAACATTTTCTTATTGCAAAGAAAAATGAGATATATTTCCCTTGAAGGATATCTTTAATCACCAGTTCTTGCTAAAAGCATTTCTTTTAACATACAAAACAGATAAAAAATACTCGCCGTCAGTTTGAATGCTTTCAAACTATTGAAGCCATCTAATTGAACTTCCATCAAAAACAAGCCTTTTATATTTATCGCGGAGCTCGAATCTGTCATTCGGCCTTCCATAAATTAATAAGAATTGCTCTTATATGATTTCTTAATTAGAGAAAAGCAACGGCCCAGAAAAGAAAGCCAGAGAATGTGGGGAGAAGCGCCCTTTTGCCAACAATGGAACTTTAATTGCTGGAGCTTTTCCTTCTCATTCATTTTTGGTTTGCAGCAGAAAATCTGGTTTTATCCCGCGCACCATTTTAAAATGATAAGAAAAAAACCTTATCCCCCCTCCCTCATCTGGAGCTATCCTTTTCACTCGGTCCAAGGGATGGAGGGGGAGGGTCATTCATCACAAGACCAGGAGCGTTTGGGGTCGTATCATGATGAACGAGCTCTTAACGTAAAAGGACTTCTTGGTCTGTAATTTGGCTAACAGCTGAAGTCTGAAAATCAATGCCCTTCGGATAAGATATGCGAATGCTGAAATCTCAGCACAAATCTTTCTAGGGGGAGTGTTCCATTCCTGCCGGGCTCTCAATACCCCCTTCTATACTTTTAAATATTTGTTAATTTATTGGATTTCTTTTGGGTGGTGATTCATCAAGGGCGTTGGTCCTTGTTGTTTTCTTCCGCTTCTTTAGCCTTTTGGTCTGATTATGGGGAAACTCGCTGAGACTGTTATCTCGATTTGAAATTTTCCCCTTCACGCTTTCAGTAGCGCACCTTTTTCATTTTCGGTACTTCCGCACATAATAAAAGTTTTAATTAAATTCATTTTTTGCCAGATTTTTCCAGTGCTTTCCAAGAGCGCTTTTGTCTGGTTACTACAGTGTTCAATAAATTTTCTATTCTCTTCAGGGACATATATTTGTGCATTTAATTTTTTAGATTAAAGTTATTCTAACTGAAAAAAAAATCAAAATCTGTTGAAAGACTATTTATTACGATCTCACAACAATAATATTGATTTGTAAATAGTATTATGTGAAACTGTATTGATCACTTTTCTTAACTGTACTCTTCTAAACAGCTCAAAAATCTTTCGTAATATGGAAACAAAATTTGTGTAATTACTCCCAAACATGAACTTTTACATTTGTAATTCGTCATTAATCCTCAACGCAAACAAATATGGACATTTATATATATTTATATATATATATATATAAAAGTTTTTTTAATTTTTTCACATTCGCTGATTTGCTGTCGGTATAAGATAATAATAATAATCATACTTAAAAATAGACGACCCTAAACAATTTAAAATATCCAATAAACTGGCTAATGCTATCATACTTTAAAACCTCTTCAAGTTGGATCTATGCTTAAATATTTAATACTATGTTCTGATATTTTCTGCGAAATCTATAACCAATAATTGTGTGTACTTAGTATAATCGTAGAATGGAATTCATAGTCATTATATAAAAACTACTAACGGCTATTTTTCGTTGTCTTACTATTTTTTTCTCTTTAATTATGTGGACTGAATCAGAATTAAGCACCGTATTATAAAAATCTAAAATGTCTCGATCGTCATTGACAACACAAATTAGTTACATTATTAGATTTTTAAGCATTTCATTTCTATTCTGTTATTTTAATCTTGCTTATAGTATATTGTTATCTGTTTGAATGCTACTGCTTCATAATGCTGTATGATAGAAGTACTCCAAATAGCTGTTATTATTTGACAGGCAATTTCATAACGTTTATCCATTCCCAAGCATGTGGCCTAACAGTTGCCAAGCAGAGGAAGAGTTGTCTGGAAAAGATGCTGAGGAGAGGTTCTCCTCCCTTATTCCCACGCCGCATCTGTGTGTGAGGGGGAGAGAGGTGAAAGATTAATCATGGTGGGAGCCGCAACGCACCCATAAAATGCCGTAACTGGCGGAAATCACTTCCCCTTGATTTATGTGACCATCTGGCGCGTAGGTCAAAAGGAAAAAAAGTTTTTAAGGGTTTTGAGAAAATCACGGTCATCTTCTCGTTTTGTTCTAGACATCAGGGTCCCTTGACCGTGCTTTTCGGTTTCACTTCTGGGTGGGATTCTGAAGGTGGTATTTAAATGTCTTTTAAGGGTTCAGCTGGCGCTTCATTGACTACAGGTGGGGGTTGAAACCTATTGAATAACATTCGATTTCGTATTTTTATTTCGCATCTGAGAATCTATTTCGTATTTTTATTTTATTAGTTCAATTAATAAATGAGGTGAAATTTCTTGCCATTGTTTTTGAAATTAAATGTGTCAAACATTTTGAATTTTGATGTTGTAAACTTTATCTGCACTGGTTTCCACAAGTTAAGGGGAATACAAAAAACCAGAAAATTTGTTATTGTTAAATTTCTATCCTTTGGAATTCAATGAAATATGACAGAAATATTTCACAAGAACGCCAAACAACAGAGACCAACAGTTAAAAAGGAACGACACCCATGTTCCGAGCTCAAAATGATGGTGAACTCAGTTAGTAGAAAAATCCATTGTCTTGTTAATGCTGTCCAAAGACCCTGAAGGGTTGCAATGGGCTGTTAAATGGACCAGTACGCGTCCCTAGAACATACTAAACATGCTCAATTGAATTCAAGTCCGGAGAACATGGTGGCCAACTCTATTATCGTCTTACAGGGTGAAGGAGTCATTAACTGCACCTGCATAATAAACGAACAATTAGATCAAGAATGTCCCCTCTATTTAACTGAGCATTAACAGTACCTATTGGAAAGGTATACAGGTCAGTGTACCTATTCAAAAAGAATTCCTGCCTGCACACATATACAGTCTCAAATATTTATCTTTCATGATTATGCCTAGGATATTAGCAATTCCTTCTTCCGTCAAACCATCAATCTTGTTGAGTCACTTTACTGATGAGTCCAGATTTTGTTTGCAAGAGACTCCATTGGCTTGCATTCCAAATGACATGTTTCTGCTCGCCCAATTAAACTTTCATTGTGGTGGCGTGTTGTGAAGAGTACACATAATGTTGGACGTCTTGTATACAACCATTCCTGGTGAAACCTTCTACGCACAGTTCATCTGGATACCATCCTTCCAGTGACTGCTATTACAAGAGAAGATCCGAGGTGAGATGATGTGGCGGTTCTGTGCCTTCTTGCAGTTGGTGCAAATTAATTTATCATCTACTGCACTTGTAGCCCTAGAACTTCCTCGTATCTTCTAGAAGATGATTCTATTCTTAGAAATGCATTCCACTGCATGTGATTTATAGAAGAGTTCACATTCAAACATCTTGATACAAAGGGTTGGCTGGTTCCTTATATTCGGCCATTGACTCGCCATCGTAATTCTTCAGATAAATTATTGTAAACGTGGATGTCTCGAAATTTCACTATGCTACTTCTACTTGCAGAAACTGAGACGCTTTTAAAGTCTTCACGTTCAGTGATTTTAAACCACAGTAGCTACACTAATTTTTATATCATTTTATCCAGCATTACTTTTGACATATACTGGGTAATTGCTATGAAAATTTACTTATTTTTGTTCGTCTAATCTCAATTTTTCTGTTTTTTCTTTAGTTTTTTAAAAATAGTTTGTGATGATATGTATGGTTATTAAACTAAAGTATGCTTACATTCTTTCTATAATATATTAAATATTTTTCCTGGAAGTTTATCTGCAGCTTGGGAATTTTTCTCAGCAACTCTAAAGCAATCTTCTAATAAAATGAAGCAATCAATCTTTCATCAAGCAATTTTCTTTAATTATTGTATGTGATTTTTAACATATACTTATTTCTTACTTTGCACATTTTATTGATGCATAGTATCAACAGTTATTCATTTTTACTTCACATAAATATATATATTTTTCATTTCCGCAATAATTGGATGGTTAAATTCTAATGCTTTCATGATAATTTAATCAATGGAGTATGTTTTGTTTTAAATAACTTTAAACTGTAAGTTGTTAGCATTGTGATAACTTGTATTTTCTCATTTTTCATAATTTGTTCTGAGCATTAGCAACAATAAGGAATCCAATGAAGCGCTTATTATTTAAATTTTGCTGCTACTTTGCGTTAGAATTCGATAGGATTGAATTTCTTAAACTCTCTAACCACATGCATTTCTATTGAGAAAAATTACTTTTAATTAATATTCAGAGGAAGAGATAAATTTCTCTATGCAAAGGACTTAATTTAAATAAAATTCAAAACTGCGTTTGAACTAGAATATGTAAATATTTCGATTGATATTACTAGCATTGAGAATGGAATGGAATTAACATAGTGACATTATAAGGTTGATTCCAATTTGATAAATATTCTACTGATTATTTATGCCTTCACAGAGTATTTACATCTCAAATACTTAATATAGAACCAAATAATAATCTATTCAAGAGTACTTAATTGCGTTTGTTGATTCAGAATTCATTTTGTCTTATTGTATTTACTGTAATTCCTAACTTAGGCTTTTTCATATTATTAGCGTTTCATTTTGCGCTACATACAGCAACGAAAATTTCTTGTAATATCTGTAGAAATACTTGAAAAAATATATATAATTAAATTTTAAAAAAAAGAGAAAAATGTATATGCAATACAAGAATATAAAAAAGGCTGCAAGAGCTAAAGAGACGGGAGAATTTAGTACCTGGAAATTATTTCTTCCAAGAAATGTGTACACTTTGTAATAAATAAACAAAGAACGTGTTTTATTGCGATAACTGATCTATATCCAGTTTATTGAAATTACATTTTTAAAACATATCTTAAATATAATATAAGCATGTTAGATTTGAATTTCTTTAAAGTTTTATTAAAAAGATTTTTTCTTTTGAATTTTAATGATAACTATTGGAACAAATAAAATAAAAACAAGAGTGTTTAATTTTCAATAAGGGGTATATTTTTACCTATATATTTATTTTAAAACCTTTTTTTAATGGATAAGTTTCAAAATAACTTTAATTTTTTCCCTTCAGTATCAATTTGCTTGTATTAAATTTTTGATTATTATTATTATATTTCTGGTAGTTTTATAAACTATTAAAATGGAACTTTTCGTGATAGTATAATAAAAAATATTAAAAAAATTTTCTTGCAACATGTTTTATAAAAAAAATACTCATATTTTATAAATTAACTGTTTTTCTAATTATCCTCTCCTTCCATACAAATTAATTTTGAAGTATTTATTATTAAATTAGAATTAGCACTTAAATATAATATATATAATTACGTAAAGTTTTTAACCAGCTTAATCGCTTAAGTTGCCAATTTAGCTTTTTACTTTTTTAAATGAATACTTTCTTTTTTCTAATAAAAGTAATTATCTGGGCTAAAATATATTGCCTACCCCTCAGATTTCAATATTTTTGTCGAATAATTATTGATTAACCAAATTGACTCAGTTTAACGAATACACGTTTAATCTTTTTAATAAAAAGAAGAAATTAATTTGCTATTCAGTTGTTAAACTGCGACAATTGTCCGTTTGACTGTCGAACAAATGCTTTATTCTGCGAAACGAGCAATGGCTTATGAAACGAGCAAATATGTTCTCTCTTTTTTTCGGAAATGCTTTCTCTCCTTCCAGTTTCCAAAACATTTGTGGTGAACCTATAAAACCGTGGACTCCTTTTAAAGTGCAAAATGTTTTCTTTCCACTTAGATGGGAAAAAAATTCCCTCCACAATTTATTTTTCAACTACCACCCTCAACAAGATACAGAGCATTATTTATCGTAACGATTTTTTTTTTCGAACGAAACTTAAATGTGCTGCTGACCGTTTGTTGACCCTCCACTCCAAATGTCGTAACAGCCCCTGTATATTGCAATCTCTATATCTGGAGTGAATTAAAGCAATGTTTCAAGAGGGGTGACGTATATTAAAGAGCTCCATCCTTTTTAAAACTCTGTAAAAATGGGTCGCGTTGAAAAGATAAAGCATATCTACTCTAAAGAAGGGGAGGACTTTACACTGTGCCGCTATTCGTCCCCCTTTGTTTCGCTTTATAAAATTTTTGTTGATTTTTTTTTGTTGATGGGAGGGGAGTGATGACCGATCAGAGTTTGATTTCCCAAAGTTCTCTTTAGCGTGAAATCTGAAAGTGGACACGGGAAGGCTGCGAAAGAAACAAAAACATGAGGCTCGGAAGTTACACGCTACAGCAGGGGGAAAGCATTAAAAACTAGCGCTCCAAACCTTTCCTACAAAAACACAAAAAACTTAGTCGTATTTGAGGAAGAAGAACAAAGTTTCGCCCGTAAACTTATTTGATCAAGAAGAAACTACAATCGACCGTGTCCTTATAGCAAAGCACGGCAGCGTCTCTTCCACCACCCTCGCATCCTTTTCTTTCTTCTCTTTCTTTCTGGCGCCCCCTTTTTCCCCAAACGCTGGGAAACTTTGAAAAGCCCAGTTTTGTAATGGCACATCGCCTTGGCCACGTCTTTCCTGCACCGTTACGCCTCCACCATGCACAAAGGGGAACAAGAACTTTCGATAAAAATTTGGGCGCCCACTTCATCAATCATGTTGTCACAGCAAGGCTCCCAGCACCCTGATTGGTCGATCCTTCGACTCCCCGTGCGTGGGTTCCTGCACAGAGGCCGCCTTCAACAAAAGCCTTCATCAAGGATTCTTCCTTTTCAGCTTTGCTGGACTTCCATGGCAATAGGGTCGCCTCCCGCTGACCAGGGTGCCGAAAGGGTGCTTCCGAGGACCCCATGGCCACACTGCACATGACAAATCATCAACACTCCCAAGATTGATATCCGCCGAAAAGATTATTGACAAATGTAAAAAAGTAGCCTTCCCTCGGGAAATGAGCCTTGTCGTGTTGCTTGCTCTTTGTGGATAATCCCGTCCATCAAATCATTAGCATTGTGCTTGTGTGTCTTCCCTTTTAATTTATGTTTATTCAATCGTATATTTTTTTTAATAATCGTGAATCTTTCCTTCGTCATTATTTTTTAGGTTTTTTTT
>BPLQ01006841.1:1627471-1649914 GCA_021605075.1 Caerostris darwini | reverse complement strand
TCGTGCCAATCTGTATGTAACCGGGTTCAATCAGGAGGCGGGGGGGGGGGGGGGGGAAAAAAACCCCAGGGAAAGGCACCCACAAATGCTGGGGAAAATGGTTTCATTCGAAGAAACAGCAGCATGCTGCCAGCTACATGGTGTTCAACGTTTAGGTAGCATCAAGAATGCCTTGCAAATATGGGTCTACCACAAGGTATAACCGCTCGAGATATAACTCTTTTGTGAGACTACAGGATACACGTATTAAGTGTGGCAGAAAGAATATCCAATATTTATCAGTTAGTCTATTTTTTTAAAAAAATATACAGATAATCTTATTAAAAATTAATTTAAATATTATATAATGATCTGAAATAAAGTATACTAAAAAGATAAAGCAAAATATTAGACGATTTAAATTAATATTAGCAATAAGTAGTATTAATTGAGGGGCTTTATTATTAAAATTGTACTATTTTTTTTATTTCATATAAAAAGTCTTTGTTTAAAAAATATATTCAAATGGATTTTATTCTCATTTCTAAATTAATTATATTGCTTTGTTCTTTAATATCCCTCATAAATATGAAGAATAAAAATTCGCCTGACAATATAAAAAAAAATATTAATTGTAATAGTTAAAAAACAGCTTTCTTTAAAACCAGTTATACATTAGGTTATGGACTTAACAAAATAATACATTCTTTATCTGCTCTTTTTTGTTTGAACTCCGTTTTCTTTCCCAAGTTCTTTTTCCTTGTCCGAGAATTGCAGTGATTTTCACTATTTTAATTCTGGAGCGAAGGAAGTGAATTGTAATTTCCAGAGCAAGCACTTGAATCCAATATTTTTTCCCTCCTCTTATTATGTCCTCTCAGCTGGACCGAAAGTTTGTATTTAAGCTGCGCGATGCTCCCTTTGTTTGACTTATTATTTAGAAACACTGAAAAGCGCAATATAATTCATAATTATCTTTGTTTTTACCATGGCCTCTCTCATCCTTGAAAAATAAGTTAAATTTGTGTACAGTATTTTATAGTGAATAAAAAGAGACTTCTTTGCTGATGTGAAGCCTATGTTTTGTTGTGGACTCGAAAAGACAAGCCACATTGTTGTCTTTGTGCCACCCTCTTTCCACCCTCCACCCTTTTGGTATCCCGGAAAGTCACCAGTGACTAATCTTCTTCAAGTCTGCAGCAGCAGTAGCGACTCCAATTCTTTTAAAGAATCTTTAAAACTCTGCGGCCTTATGCTAGGAATGTTTTTCCAAGTCGAACGTATTCTCGCTGTGTGTGCATGCTCCTCTCTCTCTCGTTTGCTTCTCTCCTTCACATTTAAAAAAGCTCTGAATTCTCTTGGTTAATTAATTTCCAGTTTACAAACAATATTTCCCTCTGAACTGTGAGACATCCTTTCCTTTCTTGTACTATCTCTTTTCTATCTCTGCGTGTGTTCATTGCGATACTTTCTATCTTCTCTTTCACTCTTTTTTTTCCCCTGTCTCTTTCCTTTTTTCTTCTTTTTTTCTTATTTATTTTATTTCCCCCTCCAATCCTCTTTAATTTTTGCATTTTTGGACTTAGAGTGAAGTTGGCTGTCGGCTATGATGTACGCTTTAGCAAAGTTTGCGACTTGAAAATTTAATACGTTCGCTGGGTTGTCCGTTGCTTCTTTTGGTTGTGTACTTTTGCTTTGTTTGGTTTGGTTTAGTTAGCAATGGAAAACGCCGGCAGCGTGTCGAAGAAGATGCATAGTGAATTTTCGTTTACTTTTACTAACTTCTATTATTCATCAGTTCATTTTGGTTGGTGTAGCCAAGAATCACAGATTAAGTCGAACTAAGATCTCTTCGGAAAAGTTGCAAAGTTATTGAATTGTTGATAGATTCTTGTAGAAAAGTACTAGTTAGCTAAAGGGGATGGACAATTTTGACAGAAATTGAATAAAAATGGTTCAAGAGCTGGAATAAGATTGCATGAATTGGGGGAAAGAAAAATGGAATAAAATTTGCTTCTTGTTTGCAATAGTTATGAGATTAGACAATTATAAAGCACGATTGTTGCCTTGGAAAAGCGTTTTTGCACAAATTATACTTTATTCAATTGTTTGTTTAAATAGAAAAAATTAGCTTGTAAATTCCTATAAATCGTAAAGTATGTTGAAAATTATGGATAAAGGCCTTTTTGATGCATTCATAAAATATTCTAAAAATTCTATGAAATCTTACAAAACTTTTTGATAATATTGCACTATGATTTGCGTGTGAGTGATTTAACTTTATTTATATTTCATCTTATTTTACCTGATTTCATTTTTGTTCTATGAAAATGGGCATTTAAGACGAATCTAATTAATAAGTCTATGCAATTGTAATTTTTGTTTATTTACCTTTCAAACTTAATAGTTCTACATCAAAGATTTAAAAAAAAAAAAAAAAAAATAGCTGTTCAAAAATGTTCACTAATCTCTTACTAACTTATCTGGATTCCTTGAGTTGGATATTTTTTCTTCTTTCGAAAGCAATACTAAGTTCTATTTCTCGATGTTGTGTCGCAACCTAAGACATGCAGCACACTGGCGCTGCCTTCTCAGCTGCTGCACGATGAGTATAATTCACACAATGAAGCTTAAATTGTGAGTAATCCAATGTCAGATCGTCGGACAATGAGTGCATTGAACTTTACCGCAGAAATGAATGAAATAAAAAAAAAGGGAGGGAGAGATTGGGGGGAAATGTTATAAGCACTAAAGGTTTATGGATGTGTTAGAATTCTAGAATATCTTATAATTACTGTTTCTACATTTTATTGATATTCAGTTCAAATAAGCTACAAAAATAAAGGCAGAGGAATTAGTATCTGATCTCTTTCTAGAATGGGATTGCGAAAACACAATGTCTTTTGTATTTTTGTTAAATGTTTTTATTTATTACGGATTGCGTGAATATGCAAGATAAAAGTTGACTGTTTTTGTGCTGGATGTTCAAGTAAATATTACACGTGTAATATTTTCGTAAATTTTGTATCATAGGGATTGGTATATATATATTCAGTTCTCTTAATTTTTTTCCCCCAAACTTATTCTTTTTTTTCCCTTGTGTTTGTTAACCAGTGCCTCCGGATAGTCAATTGATTCTCACAATCATTTGTAATTTAAATATTTCTAAGCAAAAATAAATTAAATATTTTCTTTTTCAAAAGATGTCTCTTAACAGTTTTGTGGTTTAGTCGACTAGAATGGTAATATATTTCATGTTATTCAGTTAATTTTGTCCTTCATCAAATTATTGGCTGCACAAAAATATATAATAAAAAATATATCATATTTCATCATTTAAATCAACACATGACTAGAACAATGTATTATTAGGCTTGTACAAAATTTTAATTCAAATAAAATCTAAATAATTTTGATATTTTGCTAAATTAATTACTAATCGTAAAAATAGAAGAATAATTTTTTTATTAACTATGAAAACGATTATTAAGAAAAACATTCGATATGATTTACAGAGATTTAGTGAATATGAAATGAAATTAAATATGATATTAGAAATAATTAGACTAAACTGGTTATTGAAGCTTGAGCTCTTAAAATAAATCACTTAGTTGCATGTTACATATCTCATGTTACACTCAATTTTTTTTCAGAAAATTAATTAAAGAAATCTGATTAACTTTTCAAAAAATCTCTTAGAAATAAATAAAAAAAAAAAGCCACACAGAAATTCCCTGGGTACAATATCTGCAAGTTAAGACGCTACAACTTCTCGAAAGAAGTATTTCAATACAGCGGTATCCGCCCCCATAACATTTGAAGGAAAACATTCTGAGTGATGTTGCTTTTACTGATATTCTGGATAAAATTCCGAGCAGTGTAATTCGAGCGCAAACAGCGTTGCCAGATGTGTCACTGTGTTATCAGACGACCCTGGTTTCCCTCCGGCAAAAAGAATGCAGGAACAAAGCCAAAAATTTCACTTTCATCAATCCAAACTCTGTCACCGAGATGCGAGGCTGTAACTTCAAAATTTCATACGAATTCCAAAAGGAAAGTCCAAAATATTCATGCATTGAGAAAGATTGAACGGATTCAAATCGGGCACCTTCTTCGGGACAACGTTTTATTTACTTTGTATTCCTCAGGGTTTAAGAAACACGTCTTTAATGTAATAAACTATGATTTCAAAGGCGTACAATTGTTTTGCTGTTAAAACTTCTAAAAGTAGTTGAGATCCAAAAGATGAAACACGTTAAGAGTATTGCAAAATACCTTATTTCTTTTAATTATTCTTCACATTAAAATGGACAATAATCTTTCAATATATATCTTTAATTTGTGAAATTTCGCGAACTATTCTGTGTATACTAAGATATGCTGAGTAAACAAAGTATCGAATTACTTGTATTTCTTTAAATCGTATCGATTAATTTATGTTTTGAAACTGCTTGTGTTACTAGAGAATCAAATTTTTATAATTTCTGATAAGACAAACAGAATTTCAAAAGGAAATTAGATTTCCCATGAATTTCTCGTATTACTTGTATTAATTCTGGAAATAAGATATTTCATTTTATTTAATCGTAAATAATTATAATTATAAATTATTTATTGGAAATAATTGTATTTCGTGAACTGTAAACAATTTTATTTTTTTAATTTCTTCTTTTCGTTTTAGACTCGAATGAGTTTAATCATTATATACAAAATGATAAATGTTTTTCGATTTCTCAGATATTTATTGATATGTTAGCTTATTTTAATTTCTAACTGTAAAATACAAAAATATTTAAATTTTTATTGATAAAGAGATCAAAATTAAATACATTTTCATATTCGGTTACAATTTTCAACTTTTACATTTAATTACTTGAAAGCTATATTTTTCTTGATGCATTTTTCTTCTCTTTTGTAATGTGGAAATTATCGTTTTTTTTTTAATTTTTTGATCTGAAAGCACAAAACTATTGATTATTTTATAAAAGATATGCCGTGTTCTAAAACTGCTACTATTTGAAAACAGGATTTTGCCAAAATCTAAACACATGCCTACTGCTCATCTGTATTCTTCCCAAACTGTTATTCATGCAGAGAAGCAAAATTGAAATTCTTTGAGTAAATTAATTTGCTTTGATGATGGTATATAAAATTTTAGACATAACATGATACATCCCAAATTTGATACATTATATGGGAAACAATGCAATATTTCTTGCTTTTTTTAAGTTTTATTTAATATTTAAATTTCTTTCTTTCTTATTATTTAAATGGGCTACAAATCAAATAAAAAAAAATGACACATTTTCTTGAAACAAATTCAAACAATTGTAAGACTCAAATGGGAACTTGCAGCATATCATGATTTGTTCTGTCTATTCTAATATCCGAGCCAATAAAAGCACCTTCCAAATAAATTCGCAGAAGGGCGATAAATGACCCTTCAAACATCCCACCCTAGGACGTGCGGTCATTACTGGAGTAAGTGAGGTTTCCTAAGTGAATATTTAATCCCATGTCATGCATCAGTAATCAGTGGCATCACCTCGTTCACCCCCTTTCAACTCCTTTCTTTCCCTTTATCGGCCGTAATCGCTGACGGCCACATATGATGGACAATAGCAGACCACTTACACTGAATTATCACTCAATCCACTCACTCGGATGCTATTAGTGGAAGTGAAGGGGTCAGTTGGCTGATGTTTTCTGCTGTGGCCGACAGGAATGGTTTTGTATCTTTTGATTAGGTGTGTGTTCGCGGAAGACTATTTGATTTGGCGTGGATAATGGCAGGGTTCCAGTGCTTGTCCCTTGGTGTCAGTGCTTTGGGAAAGAAATCATTTCTCTGAATATGTTAATAAAGAAAGAGGATACTTTTATGAAATCTTTAAAATGTAGATATTATTTTTTGAAATGTCTTTGTTTGAAGTGCTTCTTTTTAAACACATTTGGGATCATTCGTTTGTATTTTTTTGGATTAGGTGAGGCTTCTTGGAAAACGATTTGATTTGGCGTGGATAATAGGAGGGTACTGTTGATGTTGGCCATTCATAAACGGTTCTCTGAATATGGATTGAAAAAAAAAAGATTTTTTAACTGTCTGTTTTTTTCCAAAACTTTATGTTTTCGAAGATGACCATTAATCGTTTAATTTGAAATTAATTATTTAACACTGCTTTAATAGATCAACTTTTTTTTTTTTTTTTACGTTGATGGGTTGATAAAAGTAATGTCTTATAATAGGACCTTCAGGTGTAAATGTCCAGTGTTGTTGAAGAAAACCGAGAAAATACAACCAATTAATTTATCTGCCAATGCGAATTACAACTGTTGTTTAACTAATCGCCCTCTTATATTTAACTGATGTGCGCTTGAAATGTGGCAAAAAAGGGGGACCAATTCCAACTGTCCAATTTATAAATTTTGTTTCAAAATCTTTCAAAAAATTTAAACATTTCTGACTAATAATACATAATGAGTTTACTGATATAGCTTTACTAATCATTTATTTATAACAGGGAAATAATAATACTTGGAGAAATAATTTTTAAATACAGTGTTTTCTGTATATACTGTTTAAAAATACAAGAATAAACGAATTAACTTTTAAAATTGTTATTTAAAATATCTCGGGGGTTTAAAATTTTGAATGATAAAAATAAATTTTAATGATACTTCTCTAAAAATAGCTAATTAAGTATTACAACCAGTATATTTTTAAAACTGATATTACAGATGCAAAAAAAATAAATAAATTATAATACATTGAAATCACATTAATCAAAATTAGAGAGTTTGTATCTTAATTGTGTGCAATGAAGAATAATGAAAAACTACTCAAATCTATTTTTTTTTTCGATGATTTAATTTGAAAAATGTTTCTATGATTAAAATGTTGCAATTAATAGCTGATATAAAATATATTTACTGTTTAATTTTTACCATGCACTATATATTTTTAATTCTTTAATAAAATAAATATTAAAAAAATATAAATAATTAAAATAAATTTAATTATTTAGTAGAATTTGGGTTTAAAGTTTAGTTAATATCGTTATTAATGTAATGTCTTTAATTATTTAAACTTATCAGTTAAATAAAGAGCATAAACGCATAAGTTGTCTTGCAATTATTCTCTTCATTATAATTTCAAACAAATTCAAACAGAGCCATTTATTTCTCTTTAGCAGCTACTGGTGGTTTCATTTGAATCCAGGGAAAATACAATGTGGTAAATGGATGAAGTTAGCATAGATTTAATATATCTTAGTAAATATAATAAAAAAATAGCATTAATATGAATGATACATTATTTTGGCTTTATTAAATTAAAAAAATTATATTTAAAGTTAAAATTTCAATGCAAATGAAGTTTATTAAAATTCTTTTATTGAATTGAATGTAATAATTAGATTTGGGTCGATTTTTGTTCTTTTTTTATTTGTGAAACAATAAATTGTTTTTGGAGCAGATTTTATCTTGAACTGTACATATTGCTCTCATGTAAAATCAGAAGCTTCCTTTTCTACAGGAATAAGGAAGGAAAATGTTCGACTCCAGCAGTTTATCTTTCAATTTAAAATGTCACACATTGCAACGTAACGGTTAAGGAAGAAACTGCTTTTGTGATAAATGAACACAAAATCATCAAATCCTGTAATAAAATGCAAATTAGAATTTTTTAAGGTGGGGCATTTTTCCTCGTGAACTATCCTTTCTTCCAATTATAACATATTCCCAAAATTCATCTTGTTTTCCAGGTTTTAAATTATTCTAATTGAGCAGTATAATAATTAGGAATTTATAAACCAAATCCAAACATGTGGATGCACTTGCTAAAATATACCTCACTGGGAATGTATTGATATCCCTCGATATTTAATTAGATATCATTTTAATATGTTGGGTTAGTTAGCTATGTGATATTAATTTTGAGGAAATATTTGCATTATTCAACTGATTCCCTTGTTATGCTTCCATAACATTTGATTGATGAAATCTAAAGAATTATTTCACCTACAAAACAGTTGAAATTTTAATAAAATTATTGTATAATTTAGAGTGCACTTTCTTAATTGTTGTTAACTTAGTCAGATGTCCTAAAAATTGATTTCTCTAATACAGACAGGTCTTTCTTTTATTACGATTGAATTATAATTGAATTCAATTGAATTGAATTCAAAATTCTTCTAATAACTTCATTGCTCCATGCCTAGTTAATTGTTCACAATACATATTAATTAAGAATATGAAAATCGTTTAAATCCTTGTGATCTAGTTTATAAATAACAAGAAATTGATTAAAAACTTTAATAAATATATTTTCATTAGGCTGTTGGCAAATTTTCCCATTGTTATAAAATTAAGCATTTGCTTTTCGTCCATTTCCAGAAATATAGAATAACCTAATAATTAATCTTTTGAGTAAATCACTCTTCTTCTAGTATTCAGTGATTCAAACATAGAAAATGGTTTTAAAAGAGAATCCATGAAACCAGAAAAGTAAATTTGTGGTCTTTCTTTGAAAACAAGCAGATAGTCATGTAAATTTTGTCTAGACATAATTTGCAGCATAGCATTTATAACATAAAAAAAAACATAGATAATTATAATTATCTTCAGAATTATTATTAATTATCTTAATTTCTGTAATTTCAATTTTCTTCATATTTCAATTTCCTCTTATTTCTTAATTAAGCAACTTTTACTTTTCAAAATTTCCTTCCAAAATAAAATGTTTTTTATAAAATATTTTTAATTAAATGAATTTAATACAAATATTTTCACGATTTGTTTTACATAATGTTTTTTTCCCTAATGCAGCTGACAAACGTTTTACATAATGTGATTCATGATATTTTTTATTTCTATATTATATCATGTCATGCAATAAAATAAAGCCTCGGCGTTAATTTCAAATCTGCAATACGTAGATTTTTAAATTTCACCGGTTTCTCAATAGAGAATGTAAAAAAAAAAAAAAAAAAAAATATATATATATATATATCGATATTTTTTAGGCTTTCATGTTTGAATAAGAAAGCCAACCCAACCCCATATATATATATATATTGCATTGTTATTATTTTAAAACTTAGTCGAGATTTCTTTCCTTTTAGGATTCTTTTCCTGAGCTTTTACTTGGCAGCTAGCCAGGCCGGTTGGCCTTAAAAAGACGGTCAAGCCTTAAACAGTAAGTCACATCTTTTGAATCCATAATCTACGACACCTATTTTGCAGGATGTATTTTAATGTAATCCATGATCTATGAGGACTTTTACCTTAGCTTTTTAGATTTTTTTCCTCGTGCTTTGTTTAATTATAATTATTTAAAAAAGTGGAAAAGTCTTATTGGTTTCAATTAATTGTAGATTTTTATCTTACATATTTTTAATAAATTATATGTAGATCGAAGGAATTTTGCGATCTATCTGTCCATTTTTTAATTCATGAATTAAAGCTTGAATTTTATTTTTATTTTGTAATTATTTTTTTTAACAAAATAATGATTTGTATTAATTGTTTTTTCTTTTTTTCTTTATTTTGTAATTTTTAAGCTCAATTGATAGCTTGATTATTCATTACTTGTGATCTCGGTATTAAAATCCAAAGTTTATTCTATCTTTTGACCCCATGACTATTCACATATTAATTTTGTGAAATTCAAATAACTTATCTTCCCCCCTATTTTTCTTGAAAAATAGAGGCGGATTCCCCTCACCCCTTCCACCTTTTCCCGTACTTCACCCTTTTTCATCCTGCGGACTTATCAAAAACTTCATAAACATTATACTAAACCGGTGGTGGCCAATCCAAATGATCTTGCGGACCACTTTGGAAATACATCCTAACTCCGCGGGCCGCATATAAAATTATATAACCCCATATTAGATTTAGACCTACTATAGACATTTTTTGGAGTGAAAAACTGAAACATAATGAGTTAATATTATTGTGTTTACTATTATTCTTACACTTAAACATATATAATATAATAACAATGATACTAAACGCACATTGTAAAGAAATATATAACGCTATAAATGAAATATAAAAAATATATAAATATAAACGAAATAAAAACAATGAAATAATTAAAAAATACTTATTTTACTAGAGCGATATTTGTTTCTCCACTCTTTCACTTAATTTTGCAAATAGATTTCAATTTAGGTAAAAAAAAAAAAAAAAAAAAAAAAAAACCCCGATTCGCAAGTGTAAGCTGAACCAAAAGCGCTAACAACTTCAACTAAGTGTCTGGTTTGATCTTCTGTCAACAATCAACTATGTATATGTAGAGATGGTCACTGCGAACTCATAACTGTAAACTCATAAATAAAACAAGCAATATCTCTTCTATATTCACAATAATATTATTTTTAAATCAAAGTTAATTTTTTCTCATAATTTCGACATTTCATTTTGTGTGCATCCATAAATTCAAAAAAATTTTTTTTTTTAATACATTAGTTTTCCCTAATTTGGCCATTGAATTCTCATTCAACTGGTTACTCTATCGTAGCGAATTTTTTTTTCCGAATTTTGAGTCCCTAACGCAACACCTGCCAAAGATCGGATGCAGAACAATACGTCATTGACCATTACTTCCGAATGGTCAACCGATTCAAGCTGTACTTTTACATTCGTTTTTAATTGAAAACTAATTCATGATTGTGCAGAAATTTCAAGAAAAATCGATTTTCATCATGGGATGTTGTTACAGAAAGAAACATATATGAAATAACACTAAAGATTTCAAATAAGGATATTAAAACAATAAATTTCAATGAAAAGAACCGTGAAATTATCCATCGATCCATTTAAATTTTATATATTATTTAATGAGTTATTTTAATAATATTACATTAAGATAATTAAATTAACACTGTGTGATATTGTAATCTTTAAGTTTGTTACCACAAGCATTATTAATAATATAAAATTAAATAATTGGAATAATGATTTATAAAGTTATTAAAAATACTAAAAAATTATTTTCTCTATGTTATTATTATTTTTTTTTCTTTTCATTTTTATACAGTTATTTATTTCTTCAGAAAATTTGCTATTGATTCACAACTTTTGTAAATATCAAGCAGAGAATCAAAAATCGCAGATCTTTATTTCCTAATTTTTTTCTTCTACGTCTTAATATATTCTAATTCCATACCTTAACATTTTTATATATTTTTATTTCACGTTTAAAAGTTTAAATATTGTATAAATAAATATTTGCGCATTTTTTGTGTACAGTAGTGTTTATATATGACACACAAAGAAGAGAAAATTAATATTTTATAAGTGGTGTCACAAAAAAATGCACCTTTTTTTGAAAAAAAAATTCTAATAATGCAGTAGGATAAAAGGCTGGTGGTGAGACACGTTTTTATCATCAGACAGACTTGAAAAAGCAAATTATTCAGTAAACCCAGACTGTTTAAAATAAGATACACATGCGTTACTTAACTAGTAAGTGTATTATTTCAAACCAAACTACTGTACATTAGATGGAGCCATAGAATTTCTAGTACTTATCAGTTGCTACTTAAAAGAGTGAATGTCAAATTCTTTTTTATTTTATAAAAATATATGTGCTGCTTTTGATTTTGTTTTTTTAAATTCAATGCCTCGCTTAACAATTAATTTTTCCCTCTATTATTCTGAAAATTATATTTTATACTGTGTAAATGAGTCGTCAAGAAAATAAGAAGCGATTACCTGTAGGGTATAAAGATGCATAAAAGTTGACGCATAAAGATACATATAGGATTTTTTTTCAGCCCTAAAGTATATTAACATTGTTTTCGAAATTTCCTTTTTTTTTGTATAAATGTGCTTCTTACACAGCAAGAACTGTTTACCTATCGTTATCGGCTTACAAAACAAGATTTTTGTTCATGTATCCGTTGCATTTTATTTAGATCTATTGTTTCCAAAAACTGTTTGAGCGCCTTTTTTTCTAATTATCCTAAAATATGGTTTTTATTAAATCCACTGCGGCATTTTCTCTCATAAAATACCCGATCTGCTATAGTTTGAAAACAATCCCAGCTATTTATTAAATAATGTGAGGAATAATAAGCGATTGGCCTTTTGTGAAAGCCTTCTGTTACAGAAGCTATTTGATTATTTATTGCAGACGCATTTCTTTGGATGGGAAGATACTTAGCATCGCTGTTTATTATTTTCCATGATATTTTCTTTTTCAAGATGATAGGAAATTCCATTTCCCAGTTCTTTCTATTTTTCTCCCGGTATCGCTTAACAATTCAGCGTTCGCGATTTTTTCCTCTTGGTTATTATTCCATTTGATCCTTTTTAATTAAATTTGTTAAGTCATTTCACTAGCGGCGAAAATAATTTTTGTTTCGGCTTGCCAAAGTTTTTCAAGCTGAGATAATCAAATCGTGCGAATTCCGAGGCTTATTAATCTTTCCCTTGTCCAGCTGAGACGCCGCCGCTCAATGGATACAAATTGACTAAATGCTAATTTGCCGAGCTTCATTGAGCACTCTTTTTCCAAAACAACCGCTAATAATAATAAAATGTTTTCTCTACACTTTTTTCTTGCATTCCGAAAAATACTTTTTCTTTTCGTCAGAATGGAAAAAAAAATGATTAGATATTGAAGTCTATAAGTTTTGATGGTTTGCTTCAATAGTAAAAATGAATTGTGGTGAAAAGAATCAGGTGGTGTTTCTTTTAATAGTCATTTCGTTTATTTATAGGTTTTTTTGTGTGTAATAAGCAAATGTCTTTTCTCTAGAAATGCTGCATAATTTTATTGCAATACTAAAAATAATGAAAAAACTACAACTTCTAATGATGATAAAATGTTTTCTATGCACTTTTTTACTTCTCGTTTATGGTTGTCAGACATTTTTCTTGCAGTGTTATGATAGCGTTCTGAAAAATGTGAAATCCGTTTTATTTTTTTTCTCATCATAATGCATAGCGTATAAAAAAGTTGAAGATATTGAAGTCTATAAGTTCTGATAGTGCACTTCAATAATAAAATTGAATTGTGGTTAAAAGAAAATAGAATCAGATGGTGTTTCTTTTAATAGTCATTTTATTTATTTACTTTTTTATGTAGCAAATATTTTTCTGTGTAAATGTGTGTAATTTTATTGTAATCGCTAAATAATACTAAAAATAATGAAACTGCAACTAATAATCATAAAATGTTTTCTATGCATTCCCTAATTAACCTCCTCCTCTCTTTTGTGTATCAAAATTTTCCTGCAGTTTTGGAAGAATTTGAAAGAATGTAAAACCCGTCTGTTTTTTCACATTTGTACATATTGTATAAAATTCGTCTTATAATTCGAAATATCTTAGCTACGATATTTTGCTTCTGTATTAAATTACATTGTGCTGAAATAAAAACAGAATCTGGTGGTATTTGTTTTAACAGTTTTATCTTTCTTGAAAAAAAAAATAGAATATTTTTATTTTATGATTGCAGTTTTTATAAGATTTCATTTTATTGTTGGGAAAAATTGAAATGCAATTTTTAAATTTGCTGCAGAGATAAGAATTTGTTGGAGTGAATGTTTTACATGCTGTAGATTTGTATCGTTATACAATAGCTAGATATGCCGAACACAATTTTTTTTAGTCTGTGATAACATAATAACTTCTGAAAATTAAAAAAAAAATCATCTTTTTCTTTTTTATTACCACACTGAGATATATTCAATAATAAGTTATTTAAACTGCATTTACAACATAAGAAACTAAAACTAGAAAAACGAAGTTTTCCTGAAAATGCTAATTCCTTTATTTTATTGATAAAGATACATAAGGATTGATGTTATAGAGTAATGATTTCAAAATATTAATAAAAAAATGAATATTTTTTATTCTTCACTTATATAATCTGTTACAGTGATAAGGAATTATTGGAAAGGAAATCATTTTGAAATTATTTGATTTTTCAATTTTAAGAATTTTATCCATTTTTTTTAAAAATTAAATTTGAGGGATTTTATAACATTTTTTATAAAACTAATATTTTTCTCTTTATACATTTTTCTCATTAAAATTTTTTTTCTGAACTTATCTTTAAATATTTAAAATAAAAATAAGATTACAGAATTTATTACTTCAAAGATTATAAAATGAAATGTTAATGTGCATATATTGCATTGCGTAAAAATTCTGTTCATGTATTTTTTATTAAGTCTTTATAATTTTCCAAAGAGTTTTTTATTTTTATTTACTCAAGTAAAGTGATTCAGCATTATTTCAGTGGGGTTTTATACATTTACTAGTCATATATTATAACATCATATATTTTTTATAATTGTGGAAGGTATATGTTTACAAAGTTAAACTCAGATTGTGTTAATTATTATTTTGTAAAGGGTTGTATTTTTGTAGCACATGCTGTATGTTTAGTTAAGAATTCTTATAATCAATCTAAATATTTTATAAGTTTATGATTACAGTGATGCTCTATTTATTTATATTTTTGTTTCCATTGTATGTGATATTTTTTGAGATGTACTTAATGTTTTATGGTTTAATTTCATGTTGATTAATGAGTACATTTATCTCTTTTAGATTTCTTATATTCGAGTGAGATGCTTCCACAGCCAACGAACGTCTCCTGATTGTGTACGATCTCAGGTGGGGAATTCTATTTGTATATAGCCCCTTTTTAATATTTTCCTTCCTTTAAAACACAATAGCTACTTTTTCTTTGTAATATATCATTACACTATTGAATATTTGTCTGTGACTACTAATGAAGTAAAAATTAACGAAATTAATCGCCTTTCAGTTTTATTGATCTTATTTTTTTCAAAAGGAACTCAGTTAAGGAATTTAGTTTTGTACTCAAAACTTTGCAAACAGTTAAAATTTTGCAGAACTGAATAAAGGGAAATATTTTAAGAATTAAGTTACATTAATGGTGAACTGAAAATAAAGGTTAAGCTTTCCTTGACAAATTTGAGTGAAACTGAAAACAAGAGAAAGGAGGAATTTCATTTTTTTCCACTTTTTTTTGTATTTTAATTTTGTAAATATTTAGCTATAAGAAGAAAACGAAATATTTCATACAATTTCAAATGCTGTTTAATTAAATGTTGCTCATGATTCAGAATCTAACTTGAAATTTCGATTTTCTAATTGATAGTTTAGCATTGTATGTGTTTCCCAAACAGCAATGACATACGTACTTTGAATTAAATTTCGAATTTCTCGGTTCTTACCTCCAATTCACGCCCTCTTTTTGTTTGGAAACACAATTAACGGGATCTGTCTGCAATCATATAATTTCTTCCATATTTCTTTCATCACAGATCCAGTTAGCAACGCTATAGTGGAATACCTTCTTCACTGTAAAAGCTGCATTTATTCCTATTCGTGATGGAATGAAACTAACTGCTTCTCTTCTGTTTCTTAATACGTACCGATAATTTTATCCCGAGGCTTGGAGACGCTCATTAAAGTGTCAGACAGGCACACGCAATCTCTATAATTTATTTAATCGGCTTTGTAATTTTCGTTGCGAATTTTTTTCCCCCTCTTTGTCTCCATAAAATTCGTCTCGAGTCAGGCGCCATCAACATTGTCTTTTCTTCCTCTAATCCCCCTTCTAAAATCGTAATTCTCGAAGGAAGGCATCACTGAGATTCATTTGCTTGCATAATTTTACTTTCCAATTGCTTTTTGTCTCTTTGTACTTCATTGATGGAACTACCCAAATTACGAAGTCTTCTGTACGGTGTATAATGAATGTTAATCTCTCTTACTGGCCCGTTTTGTAGCTTTGTTCCTCCTTGATGTTTCCAATCAGAAATAGAGAAATTAGAACTAACGGAAAGCGTTTAAGGCAAATGGTAGACACTCCAAGCACTCCATCTCAATGAGACACGGATATCAACTGTTCAAACTTTTTGCATTCTTTCATTGCTCTTTATACAAATGGCCTGGAAAAAGTATTTCACCTTTAGAAAAGAACAGCGCTTTCGTCGTAATGGAGATCAAAGCTGATTTAAAAAACTTCTAAATTGTAAAATTAAATAATTATTTTTCGCATCTAGATAAGCAATCGGAGGTTGTAAAACTGTTAAATACTTTTAAAAGTAAAGAAAAAAGGAAATAAAAAAATGAGTAAAATCTAATTTTAAAAATATTACCAGATGTATTTTAAACATAATTCTTATTAGACATTAAAGTCTTCGATGTCTAATAAAGGATAAAGTTTCAATGTCTTCATTAAGTAGGAGGAATCAGTTTATTTTTATAAATGGATTTTTTGAAGACAACTCAAAATAGATATTGCAAAACCCTAGTTAAATTCCATTTTTTGTGCATTGAAGGCTGTCTCATCTGAAGTGGATAAGCTACTTAAAATGATTCAGTGTAGCAGAGGAACTAATTTATGAGTACAAGAGGTTATGATTGAATAGAATTGGTTATTTTATCATCTCTTGGTAAAGTTGTAAGGAATGTTTTTAATGAAAATATTTAGTGGATAGAATTCTAGTTTTTGTATTAGATTTAAATTATATTTTATTATTTTAAAAACTTACATTAAAATTATATTTAAGTTATAACTGAGAAATCAAACCTTTAATTTTATTGAATTAACTTCAGTTTTTTTTTGCTGTTTCATATTCATACTTTCTTTGAAACTTCCTCAAGCTTCAACTCTAAATGACGCTTTTCATTGATTTTAAAATTTTATACTACAAAGACACAGTCTATTTTTGCATATTTGAGTCATTAAAATACCACATCCTTAACCTAGAGGAAAAAAAACTACTTTTAATGATTGAGTACCGCATTTGTGGAGTTCTGAGCTGTTTCTTTTTTTTCTCTCTCTCTCTCCACGAAGTAAAATATTCAGGTACTGCCCTTACGAAACCAAGACTGTAACTGTCAGAATTTTGAATTAAAATTTAAGAAAAATAAAAATTTTAAAAACTATTTTCTTTCTTTCTATCTTTTTCTATATTTTTTTACTTGGATTGGAAAACCCCTGCATGCATGCTCTGCGTGAAATTAAGATCTCTGTTTCCAACTTCAAGTAACTGAGGCCTATCCCGGTTTGTGATACTTTTTTTTTTTTAATACTCTTTTTTTTTGTCCAGCATGAATATTAATGCTTTGCTGCTTCTAACAACATCAACGTGTTCGGAAAGGAAGCCATTACGCTTGGTGGAAACAAAACTTTTCCGCGATTAAAGGGAAAAATTTAAATAAATAATAACAGCAATAAATGAAATGTAAGAATCTGGGACTTGAATGGGGAAAAAAAATTGCTAAGGTTCAGCAATAGATAAGTGCTCTGAACCATGAGCAAAATTTGATAATTCTCTCACATATTGCTAACATTTTCTAAATATAGTCTATTGAGATAAGCTGGGTAATGATATCTATGCACGTGTTGTTTATTCTTTATTGTCATATCATTTATCATTAAAGTTCATCACGATTGCCGTGTTGCTTAGTGAGTCATTTATGACATAGATATCTTTGCTTATGATAGAGGTTAAAGATTTATTGAAACTTAAAACACCGTTGGTGAAATAAAACAGGTGTTTAAAATTCACTCATACATGCTGAACTCATTTAAAAGTAGGAAATTATTTATACTGTCTTGTATAATCAGAGAGCATTGAGCATTTCGTGACGCGAAATAACAAGAAATGAATTTTTTTTTTTTAAAAAACTTTTGTTTTTTTATATTAAATATATTCTATAATTAAAATTATTCTTTAAGGAAAATATTTCTATTGTTGACAACTTTAGCGATTTAATAACAATCTTTTTTTTTCTAAAATCAAGAAAGACAATAAAAATTCTTTTACAAACTTTACTGATTGATCTATCGACGCAGAAACAAAAGAATTTGAAAGTTATGTGCGTGCTTGTGTTTGTTCCGGAAAATTTAATTTAATTTTATATTTAAAAAAGCCGACCATTAGCCGAATTATTTTACATTGTGCTGATTGAATTAACAACCTTTACAGAACATAACATGAAAGAACAAAGAATATAACATTAAAGAATTAGAATGTTTCCAAAACTATCCAATGAAGACATATCGAGTAACTAAGTTATTATAAACACGTGCATGTCATTTCTATGCAAAACGTTAGTAGTATCCGGAGACGGAAGTAACGTCACAGAAAAAGCTCACTCTTTGACCGGAAGTCACATTGAGTCATCACAAGTCCCCACCCCCCCTTCTTTTTTGAAAACTTTTTTTGGAGGCAACATCGCTGTATTATATCACTGGGTTTATGGAATGATATAATTTTTTCCTGTGGCAATAACGAATTGGCACATCGCTATACACGGGGCTTTGGGATTGATAAGCATAAAATTTATTTTAAAAACTTTTCCGGTGGCAACATTAGAATGGATAAGCACTGGAACTTGTAGGATTTGTACACTTTAATTTGATTTTTTCACAAGATTTATTTGCAAAAGGGAATGATTTCCAGAAATTTTTATTAAACAAATATATATTTTTTTAATATGATTTTTTCTTTATACAAAATTTTTTTGTGAAAGAATTTATTTCTTTAATTTTATTGTTTTTTCCTAATGGGCAAAGGAATTTATTTTATTTCTTTAAAATTTTTTCAATGTTTTTTTTAAATTCGTTTCTTTTTTATTTTAACTAAAAGTTATAATATTAAGCTAAAAAAGTTGTTTCACATGAAAAATGAATTTACAAAAACTTTCAGGTAGAAAAAAATTAATTATAAAAATCTAAATGTATTAGTATATAATATTAAAAAATTTTTTTGCAAGATTTTCTTGCTGGCTAAACAAATGTTATTTTCGACGAACATTTTATTTTAATCTATGCATAAACACTTCCCTGAATTATATTATAAAAAATTACTCATAAATATTATGCATAAATTTCTTTGTTCTAGAAAATAATATTTTCATTGATATACATAAATTATATTAAACTGATTATATCTCACAATTTTTTCTATTATAAAAATTACATTTGTATTTTTTAGAAACTATATATTTTTGTTAATCTGTTTGTTATGCAAACAACTTCCTTTCAATGTAATTATTTTTTGAAGAATACTGGAAACATGTACCAGAATAGAAAATACTACATATTAACCGAAAAAATGTAACGAATCTTTTTTATTCTTACATTACCGATTTAATATATATAACCAATTAGTTTCCAGCATATTACAGAGCCAATTCGTTTCTTTAACATAAATTTATTTGAATATGAGTAATCAAAATACTATGAAATCGGAATAAAGGGAAACGTGAACAATTGAAATTTCGTTCAGCTCACATTGAATTAATTTTTAATTATATGTTCCAAAAATACATTTTTATTCGCTTTTCAAAAAATGTTTCAATGTTATTTCTTTAATAATTAATTTATTCTTTTTTCCTATTTGTAAAGTTCATGTTTATTTCTGTCTGTTAAATAGATAAAACCTATTGTCAACCTTTTATTGATACAAACCGCGATTTTTAACAAACATTTTCAAACATTTAAAAATTGTCACAACTTGGAACATGAGTTGGTGAAACAAACAAATCATTTTTTCATAATGAATGTCTAATATGCACTAATTCAAATTATTAATCCTCAAATAATTCAAATTTATTTCAAAATATTGTATACTTCTACATTATCTGACCATTTTTCACATACATTTTTATTTCCTTTACTATTCTGTCATACACTCTTATTCTGGCACAGCCTCTGTAGTTCCATCTTCTCCTTGTTATCATTTTAACAATCATTGAATAACAGAAAAAACTCTTTTATGAATGGTCAACCAGTACATGTTGTTAGAACGTGTCTTTTCACGATCACTTATTATTTCAAAATCTCTAGGTATGCGATTGATAGTGAAGGTATAGGATTGGAACGTTTATTAGTTTCAATATGTGCTATGCAGTAAAAAACATATTTTGATAAAAGTTTGTAATTTTTGGAAGAAAAAAAAAACTGCTTTACTTTGACAAGCTTTTCCTTTTTCTTAAGTAACAATATATCTTTTATTTGTTTATTTTTATAATTTTCCCTAATTTAATAGGGTGTAGAAAATGTTAACTTTAAATTTTTATCTTGTCTCTCAAAAAAGAAATTTGAGAGGTTTAAAAGAAAACCTTTGATACTTAAGTTCAATGGCAAAACAAAGTTTTGGTGTGATGAAATTTCTGATGAGATAAAAAAAAAATGAATTTCATACCAAAACAAATTGGGTAGTTTCAAATTGTGTAGTTATCAATTTTTTTTTTTTTTCGAGAAATGAATTTTAAAATGATTTAAAAATTAAATAGAGGGATATTAAAAATAATTATAAATTCCTTTAACAAATGACGTTAAAAATAAAATATATAAAAGGAAGAAAAAAATAACTTGCTAAAATGATTGTTTGTAAAACATTTAAAAGAAATAAATTAAATTCCTTTACCAAAAAATAAATTTTGTCAAAGAAAGAATCAAATTGAAAAAATATGTCTGTTTAAAAATATGTCTAATAAATTCCTTTAAAAAAAAAATCAAACTGAAAATCGAATTAAAATAATCAACTTTATTAAAAAAAAATTGCATCTTTATTTTATCTTAGCTTTCAAAATGTACAAGTTCCAGTGATGAATCATCCTGATGATGCCACCAGAAAAAGGTTTTCCAAAATAAATTTCTTTTATATCAAAACGAATACCTCGCTACGAGTTATTCTGATACTGTCCTCAAAAAAAAAGTTTATATTGCTCCAAAATCGTGTGTTATTTTACAGCGATGTTGCCATCGGAAAAAAGTTTTTTAAAAGTGGGAGGATTTCTTTTTTATCAGTCCTAATTCTCCTCTACCAAAATGGGAATATCCAACATCACTTTCGGTCAAAGCGCGCGCTTTTTCTGTGACGTCACTTCCGTCTTCCACTACTAACTTTCTTAATAACATGCAAGTGCTCGTAATAATTTAGCTATTCAATGTTTCATCATCATAAAATTCTTCTGAATTTTAGCTTATGACTTTGGGTTACTTTTTTTATCCTTAAAATGTGTGATAAAAAAATGGGATTTTGAGTATAATCGAGCATTTGCATAGAATAAAAATCATGGGGCACAAGTATATTTTTTGAGGTTTTAAAAATTGTTAAAATTGACGCGTAGGAAATGAAATCGCACTTTTTTTTATTATCATCAAATAATCACAAAGATAATTAATTTCATTTATTTTAAATTTGTTTTTTAATTTATCATAAAATAATTAATTTTATGATTATCATTCTCCTAGACGAAATGTTATCAAAGACTGTACATTTTCAAAAAGGTCTGGAATTTAAATAATTATTGCCCTTTTCCATAAATATTATGTTATGAAATTAAAGTGCTTTTCTTAATTATTGATCTCATGCTACAACATCGTTTCCCTTTGAATTTGTGTAATGAAATGGTTTAAACAAAAGTAATAAAAACGCAAACATTTATTAGTCATGTTCTTTCATGTACTTAGCGTTAACATGTATATAAATATTTTAATATTATCGTACGTCTACTTATAAAACGGCATAATATGTTAATGCAAGTTATTTCACTTGCAATAAATTGAATGTAAAAAGTGACATCAATGAGATGAATAAATCAGTAAAAGCTCTACGAATAAGTCAAAACCTTATTACTCTGTAAGATGAATTTTTAATTCCAAAAGAAGAAATAAACTCCAAAAGTCGCCATTTAAATACTTTTGACTTTTACCGATAGTATTTTTTTCCAGCTTTGAGTCGGAATAAAATTGCAAACTATGGGGAAACATTGATACAATGATTGCTAATGTGAAGTAGGTATGCATATTTCCTTTGTGATGTCAAGCATTCGACATGAACTTTTTTTAAAAAACATGCGACCTGACATACCTTTTCTGCCCTTGAATAAAAATTTCCGAAATCTCAAATCGTCACTTTCTGTTATCACTTGAAAAAGAAGGGGGAAAAAATGTGCGTATTTTGTGCTCTTTGAGCAAAGCAACATTCGCATTCGACAAATTAACGTACCTCATAATTCGAAAATTAAAAAGAATCCAAAAGGAGAGAATTTTTTTTCTTTTTTAGCTTCTCTCCTGAGGCATTCTCCCTATCTTGGCCTTTTCTTCTCCGGGATTTTATTTTGATTTGTTTTTTCTGTGAAGAGTGCCGATGTCAGTAAATTGTTCCGCGCTAAAACACTCTTCATAATCACTCGAGGTCACTTTCAGCAGCAAAAGCACTTGAGCCTTTCGCTTAGCTTATTTGTTTGTTTTGCCGTCGCTCAAAATTTGTGTTGCTTTCCACTTAGCTAGGCCCCTCTTTTAGCGCACCATTCCTTTGATCCCCTCTCGACGTTTTCGTTTTCGATTGTAGATGGGGCTCCAGTCAAGCTTTTGAAGTTCTCTCTCCGACCAAAAATTTTATTTTTATCAAGACTATTTTCTAATTATGTCGGTAGAGGCCATTC
>BPLQ01006841.1:1593864-1620926 GCA_021605075.1 Caerostris darwini | reverse complement strand
CCCCCCCCCCATCCTTCCCCCCCCCCCCCCCCCCCCCCTCGCTACCCCCCAGTGCTAGGATGAGTGCACAACAAGTGCCACACTCTAGGTAGCAATTTGAAACAATCAGCCGGACCGTGCTGAAATAGAGACCCCTTTATCAGATATGCATGACTTGCCAAGGGAAGGTTACCGTGACGATAAATACCATCATTGCGCACACATCTTCTCAGTGGACCGTAGCGACACCTGGCTGTCTTGACACCTTAAGGATGGTTCCTCCCTACAGGCCTTTTTCTTGTGCAGGCCTCATCCCACTCGCTCAACCATACAGGTTACGCGCTTGTTAAACCACAACGTGGAAATATCTCGAACGCGAATCTTTAAACTACTCTAATATGTTTTAGATACGGAAAATTAAGCACGATCAGTTACTGGTCAAGTAAAAATGGATTAAAAGTTGAATGTGGATTGTTATTATTTTTTATATTTTTTTGCTGTTTTAAATTAGCCTAACACGTTTTCGACACTGGAAATTAAGCAGGATCAGAGAATGCCCAAACAAAATTAGATTTGAATTTCAAAGTGGACTGATACACTGTAGCAACTGTTTTTTCTTAACCAATCTTAAGCAGAAATGGAATAAAATTACAAAAAAAAAAGTGATATATCATAAGACCTATTTTTTATTTTTCACTTCTATGGAAATCTACTTTAAACGAAGAAAATGTTTATTTAATTTAGAGCAAATATCTTTAAATTACGAATGCTTTAGACATGAAATATTAAGCATGATTAATTGTTGGTTATAAATTTCAGAAGATGGTCAAACAAAATTAGATTCTGAAGTGGGTTGATACACTGTAGCAAATATTTTTTTAACTAGCTCAATATGCTTTAGACACATATATTAAAGTGGTAAAGGATTAAAATATTTACATATATATATATATTGTGGCACCTATTTTTGTTTTTTAATTTTCTCTTCCATGGAAGTCTACCGCTACTACCGAGCAAAATGCATTTTTTAATCAAAATAATAATATGTAGAATGTTAAACAGACTAACTTGCATTATGTTAACATAAATAATTACTTACTCAAGTTTTTTAGTCTTTTTTTCTTCTGAGATGTAAGTTCTACTTAATTAGATTTGCTTGCATGTTCCTTTCTATGCCAATTATGTACATTCCCATATGTTTGTAACACTGTAATTTATAGTAAAACAGGGTTTCTTCGCCAGAGAATCCGAAAATTACTTAAATTAAAATTTTTCGCCAAAACATAAAGCTGGATCGAGCTATTTATTTAATGAGAGGGAATTAAAAGTGGAAAGTGAGCAGAATATTGTTCTTTTTTCATTACCTGTTAATGTTGGTTAATTTGTTTAATTTTTGCCATATCTAATTTTTGGTTGTTATATTTTTGAAATTAACTCATTCATTTTAGATCCATATCTATAAATTTTTATTGAATAGAAACTTGTATTCAAACTTAGGATTGCACTGATTCTGTGCCTCTTTATAAATATTGTAACTTTTGGCTGTATAATGAACTCGCTACATTTGTAAAAAAATGTGAAGAATTGGCATATTCTGAATATGTGCGAATGTTTCTATTGGTAATTTAACATTATCAATTCCACAACATTACTTTTTAGCGTATTTGTGTTTTTTCTATTTTTGTATTGGCTCACTTAAATATTCTCTATATGAAATAAATAGTAATCAGTCAAAAAATTATTCTTTTTTTTTCTCTGCAACAAATTCGTCTTAGAAGAGATTACTCATGAAACATCAAAATTTATCAAATTACCAATTTATTTCATTGCAGTTGTGATAAATACTGTACAGGTCATTAAACTAATATTTTGAAGGGAAAAAAAAAAGATTTACATAACTCAGTTGTTTACTTTGTGTGTTTCTATGCGCCTTAAACTATTTTTAGAAATTCTTATCTAGCAGAACTATGTAGATAATAGAAAATTGTTTTCTTTAAAAAATTATGCAAGTTTTTATTTATTAGATAAAAAAAAAAGCTGAACAAATATTATTCAAATTTATCTTCAGATTTAATAGAACAGAAAATATTCTAAAATGCAATTCAAGAAAATATTATATTGGTCTTATTTAAGGTTAAAGGCTTAAACATTTTAATAAAAACGTAGGTTTTATTTTATAATCAAGCTTTAATAAATCAAGAACATTAGCTCAAGTCAGTTTATATTAGTTCATATTAAACATTTCAGTCAGTTTATATTAAGCATTTCCTTTCATGATAAATACATTTCATAAAAATCATTTAAAATTTTAAGTTGATAAAATGTATTATTTTCTTGGAAAATGCAGATCGTTTCAATTCTATTGGAAGTGTGGAATTTCAGCGCGACTACACATTATCCAAAAGTTATTTCACTGTATAGATGACAGATTGAAAGGAATTATCTTCCTCACGAATAGCTTTTCAAGTTAAAGTTGTTCTGTCGAAAAATTGCTTTTGATAAACCAATTTTCCACCCTTGGCACATGAGAAGTTCTCTTTAATAGAAGAAAATCCGTGCATAGATGGTATGAAAGCACACAGATTTGAGAGTTACATGAAGAAGGAAATCTGGGTAAAGATGATAAAATGCTGTTCCTAAAAAAGTCACATATGTTGAAATGGAAAATGTCTTCGTAGTTTCACTTGTTGTATATGAGAGAATTCGAATGGATAATTTTTTTTTTTTACTAACATCGCTAATCTTTATCATTTTATTCTAAAAAATACTTGCTTTTTTAAAATACTTCTTTCATAATTGCAATTTTAAACTCATAAAATTTAAGATATAATCAATAATTAAAAGTGTTTACTGTTTAGCATATTCTAACAGTTCAATAGCATTATTTTAATGGACTTCAATAAATATCTGCCTGGTATAATGAAATTTATTTTTAAAGTAGGAAATTATTTTCATTTATTTTAAATTTGCAAAGATAAGCCCTTATTTACAGATTTTTATGTAGATTTACAAGGGATTTATACAAGATATATAGCCTAGTGTAATAAGTGTGATTTACACATAGAAGAACATTTTATTTATTTTCATATCTAATATGATTCGTGTCATTTTTTAAAGAGAGATTTAAAATCTTAAAAAACCATTTTAAGCCAATTTAGTTAGCACTGTTGAAATTTTTGTCAATAGATTCAAATGAATGGGCTAAAAATGAAATTGTGTTAATATGATTTTAAAGCTCTTGTTCAGAAGTGAGGCAAAATACTTTATGGCAAATTTATTTTTGCAGTACATTAAAGAAGTTCTTACAATACATTAGTGTCGGAAATAATGTGTGCAAAGAAATCTAACGCTAATGATTTGGTATTATATCTTAAATATAAACTTTGGCAGATTGATTAACATCAAAAGATAGGAAATGAAAAATTCCTGATGAAGTCTTGGGGTACATGGTTAAAAACTGATTTATGAGCTCCGTTCTGTCGTACAACAATGTCACCCGCATCCTTTTGAGTTGTAGACCTCTAATGAATACCCTCCACTCGATAAAATAAAATCCGAGCACGGATCTGACTGAATGCGTATCTGCAATCGCTTTGATTAACTGCTCGTGGATGATGAGCATTTTTTTCCGCTTTCCCCTTCTCCAACACGGAGCGAAACAAACATCCTTGATCATTCTTGGCTTCATTGACAAGCAGACTCTTGGGTCATTGATGGCGAGAAACTCCACCGCTTGAAGAAGAAGATGAAGAACGTACATGCTTGGGTTAAGTGGTGGGGGTTTCTTGCAGGCATTTCGTATGAGGTTTTCTCTCATCTCCATCCTCTTTCTGCATGCGATCCACTCCCCCCACCCCCGGCTGTATTAGCGCTCTCTCCGTAACGACGCTAGTAATTAAAAATTCTGCATTAGGGGTCTTGCTGAAAAGAGAATGCCCGGAATTCTATCGCATTCGAAATGAAGAAGCAGGAATGGAGCAGGGTTGGTTGAGGGACTTATTAAACTTTTAAGTTTGTGAAAATATCATATAGACTATATTGGCACAAGAAACGGATCCTTTTGGTTCCAGTGAAAGAAGGCAATAAAAAAGGGTTCCTGTTTTAGAGGGATGTTTGTAGGGGGAGACTAGATGGAGTTTTGGAGGGATGCATAAAATAGGTTTTCTGCCTAAAGGTATTTACTCCGTCACGAGATGCATTTTTTAATAATTTCCTTGGCGCGTGCTTGCAACAGAGAGTTCACTTCCCGAGAAACTGGATAAGTGTTTTCCCTCTTTCAGGTGCTCGAAAAATGCCCAAATCTTCCGCTATTCTAAGTACGATGATTAATATCTTAGTTTTTGTGGGCTGCATGTAATTTATCGAGCTTGGAAGCTGCGATGGAATTAGGCTTTATATTTTTACACGGATGTTCAACGAGGGGTGAAAAGGGGTATTTAATTTCTGTCTCTTATTATTAGAAGCCGGGCTATATATGAAGAATGCGAAAAAGGATGTGTCTTTTTCTGTTCCCGCCTTTAAATTTGAATACTTCCAACATTTCTCGGTAATTTGCGCAATGGTGCTTAAAAAGATTCGACGTGAAAAATACTAAATGCATGTGGTATTTCTGGCTTTTTAACTTTCGGCATGAAAGGCGTAATTGAAATATTTTGAAACGAACTCCTTAAGGTAGAACTGCACAGTTATTGCGCAATGGAATGAGATTGCACTTTTCAATTATGTACTATATACAAACTTTATATTCTGCGGCTAAAATGATTAATGAAAACTTTTAGAAAACAGTTTTCTATATTAAAATAATTGATTTACTTTCAATTAGTGAATTATGTATCGTTTATAATTTGCCCTTTTTTATACTTTTCATTCTAGACAATTAAAAAAAAAGAAATTTATTTAAAAAGTGTCTGTTATTTTAACAGTTTTTATTAATTTGATTTAACGTTGTTTATTATATGTAATTTTGAATCATTTCAATGAGTATTCTAAGTATTCTTTACCTTGGACAGAATTAAATCAAAGGATCTTTTTACACTATTAAACTAATAAATTTTTTTCAAATGAATTTGGTTGACTGAAGCCCCTATGTTGCCTTCTACTTTTCTGTCTTTGTTTGAGGTGGGAATGAAATTCCAGTCAAGAAACTTTTTTATTTTCAACCATTAAATAGAAGTTTTGTTGTTTCAGTATATTTTAGTTCTTATTTTATTTTCTAAATCAAATACTCGATTACAACGATTTACATCCAACTGTTTTGGAGCCATAAAATGTTGGCAGTTTAACTGAATACTATTATTTTCTGCATTTAAATTTTATGAATCTCCTTTTCTGATTTTGTTATTAATTTTCATTTAGTCGACATGAAACTACACATTTAGCTATACATGAAACCTTTATATCATACATAAATTTTGAAAAACGACAATGCTTGTTGTGTTATATGAAATATATTATTTATTTATTTAAATGTGAATTTGTAAGTATTGAAAGCGGCTATTGAAAATGTAAAATCATTATAATTAATATGAGAAAAAGAGTAAAAAACGTGATCTAAATTAGAAATTGATATTAAATTAAAAGTAATTAGATATTGTCAAAAGTCTAAATTATTGTAATCTAACCAACAATTATCAATTATCTAACCAACAATTATCAATTATCTAACCAACAATTATAAAAATTGTTTGCTGATACTAAAATTTATTAAAATAAAAATAATAATACAATTTTATTGGAATTTGATACATTCTTCTGGTTCATTTGCTTTTATTTGTTCTTTTCCTTTTCAGGCTGATAATATTCATAAAAATACTCTACATTCTACTAAAAAATAATGAGCAATTTTTCTTTTTATTTGCTATATAAAAAAAAGAAGAAAATAGAAGAAAACGAACTTTACAAAAAAAGTAACCGATTTATTTTTTTCCGCCTTGTTTCCAACATCTGCTATTATGTTGAGATTAAATTTCAAGAAATCGTGGTTTTGACTAGTTACACGCGTGCTTGTATAGCATATCTGAAAGGAATAATTATTCCCTCATCATTGTAAGCTGACAAATTCAGTTTTACCCATAATCATCCTAAAAGTATTGTGTTGTAAAAAATGCATCTCTATCTGTTATTTCCTGCCATCTTTTGGCCAAGGCCAAAAACTGCGAGTTCTGGCAGGAAACGCAGTGGAAGGCCATCAACCGCAGGAGGCCAAGTTGCCTTCAAGGTCACTGCAACTCATAAACAATAACAATGCGGCAAGCGAAATGTGGGAACTTGTAGGCATTAATTTTAATCTCGGGAAAGATTGTTTTCTTTGCATTTACATTAATATTTCTATTACGTTATTCAAAAGTTAACGAGTTTTTTGCTTTATTGCGTTATACAATGAATTTCATCAACAGGTAAGTAGTCGAAATTCCCCAAAATAAGACATTAAAATTACATTAATTTATTCTAATAGACTACATTTAAAATAGTTTTTCATAATTTATGTGGTTAAATATAACTACTTGTTTTTGAATTGATGAGTTGTATATAAACGAAAAGTTTACTCATTTAAAGTGAATTTTAATGAAACTCCTACCTAATTTTTTCCAATACTTTTTTTAAACTATTAGTAATATTACAAAACTATAGTAATATTATATTATATATAATATTATTATTAATCATATTATAAAACTTATTTGAAGTAATTTTTTTCCGATAACAGTTTAACATCAGTAGAAGATTTTTTACAATTTTTTTTTTTTTTTAATCATTTCCAAATAAAGTTCAATTAAAAACACTACTCTGCTATGACTTCTGAATTTATATGTACTGATACCTTAAAAAGAATAAATTTACAAAGTGAAATAAAATATTATTTATTAAAGTTTAACTACGATTATCAATGAAGAAGCGATTAAAAATATCTTAAGTAATTAGAAAATTTTTATATCTACAATGCTTTTGGAGTTCAAAAGATAAAATAAATAATATATTATTATAATAATAATAATAATTATTATTATTATTTTTTTGCTTTACTTTTATTTTATCTTATGCTTTAACCAGTAATATTTTCAATTTTTGTTTGAAAACATTTATGTTTTGTTAATGTTAGTAAAATAATTATTATATAGAGTGGATTTATTTGCTTGTACATATATTTTAAAAGTGTTAATTCAATTTTCATTATTATTGTTTAATTTCAAGCTTTAGATTCTTATTATTTTGGAAAAGATTCGACACACGATATCCTTTCTTTTGCTGGATACTGATGGCTTTGTTAAATCCTGTTTAAAATTTTAATGTGTTTAATGCTTATTATTGTAATGTTATTACTAGTTCTTGTTTTATTAGTACAATTTCCTTAGCACTTCCTTATTTCAAGCTGGAAGTCTGTTCACTAAAAAAGGAAACTGGTTAATCTTCCTATTGTTTTACAGGAATATGAACACTTAGTTATCATACTGTAATCTGCTCTACGCAGGCTAGCTACTTATCCTGAGTTTTCATTTCATTCATCCTTTTAACATGGCATGTGCACTTTATTACACAAAATGTAATTTGGCTAGATTACTTATTCTGAGTTTTCATTTTATTCAGCCTTTTAACATGGCATGTGCACTTTATTACACAATATATAGTTTGGCTTGTTTACATTTATGATGATTCATATTGACATGAATCATGCGCCTAGTTGACATTTTATGGGAATTACCCTTTAATGAAAAGAATAAAGTAAATCTATGAACGAGGAAAGCAATTGAATTGTCGTGTTTCTTTGTAACAAAGTGTACACACATTTTTGAAAACATATCCAATGCCTTCTAATTTATCCAGTTTTTTTGTTGAATGGAAGCAGTTTTATTGTTTTTTAAAATTTTAAATTTGCATGGCTTTTTTTTTTCGCATGTTAGCATTGGAAAATATTTGATTAAACAGGAAATTCTCATACTTAATTTTTGTCTTGATTTTGGAAAATTACGAAAAATTTATTTGTTTAAAGTTTTAAAATATATTGGATAAAGAAAATATTGTGTGTTATAAAATCCAGCTTAAATTGAGCTTATAAACAGTGTTATATATGTAATATATATATATATATATATATATCCAGCTTAAATAGAGCTTATAAACAGTGTTATTTATGTAATATATATATATATAAACAGCCGCTTTCGTCTAGTAAAATACATATTTTTCTTAGATTTGTAGAGAAAGAATAATTTTTATTCGATCTAGAATTTACAATTTTATTACAAAGATTTCAAAAGCGTTCGACTGCTTTTCATCATAAACCCTGCTGGGAACTTTTTTATTTGTTTTGAAAACTTTTTGCAGAGATCATGTATTACTTATATATCACTTTTTCTCCAAAGTTTAAAAAATGAACTGAATTATTGCTAACCTTGCTTCTATTTTCGCACGTACTTGAGTCCCCCACCAAGTGCCTGTTCCACAAAATATCAACACACTGTAGGCAACAACAAAAGCGAGCTGCAGAACTTTACTCAAACTCTTCAATTTTATTTAAAAGAAACTTCGTAAAGAACAGGAAGATACGTAATAAAAAAATCAACCTACGTGATCAGAAGCAACTTGGGGAGTTTGTAACTCGGTCTGCAAGTCCAACCTGTGCGGCGGCAAAAAAATCACCCCCCTAATAGTAGAAAGTAAGTAACGAGTGTAAGTTTGGGATTGAATTTTTTTTTATATCTGTTGCGATAGTGAGGCAAATGAGAGTGAAGATGGTTTGAGCAGGCATCATCATCGACATCGGGTCATCAGGTCTTCAAAAGTGGCGGTAATCTGAAGGTTTGAATTACGGTTGTCGAATGGTAGGGACTTTCTATATATCTTACTACAGTGTTTTTGCATACTGTGACAATAATACTGACTGCTAACTTTAAATCTTAAACGATTTAGCTTTAGCGTGAACTGTAAACGGTATGCAAAGCTGTCACCGAACGAAAATTCAGTCTCTGATCACGCTAATATCGTTTAGAGAAATAACGTATCAATCTTACTTTATTTATGCATGACTGCTATGCATTACATGATTTTAGGATTCTGCTAAATTAATACGTTGCCTTTCAATAAAACTTTAAAAGACATATCCAAATGTTTAATTTGTATTTGTTATGGACTTCAATTGGAATGCTTGTGCTTTAATCAAAGTTGTGTTAAAGTTGTTGATGCACGTGTTTGTTATACATTACAGTTTTTAAATTTAGATGCTAAATATTTTTATTGCTAAGAACATTTTATAGCAATTTCATGTTCTAAATACAAAATATTTTAAACTTCAAATAAAAAAAAATAACATCGGCTGAAATAAGTTTTATTTAAAAATTTCAAAAGTGTCTGAAACTAAGCAAGTTATTTTTATCCACAATGTAGATCTACTATTAACAATAAAGAAATTTTAATGAATGTATTAAATATTTAGTCGCTGGGTAATAAATGTTATTCAAATCACTCGATTACAAAGGGATATAAAAATCCACTTCTTTGCACTGAACTCCGTAATTACTGTGAAAATTTGGATAAGCCTTTGCAAGAACCATCCATAGCAACAGCACACAAAAAGCGTTGTTTACCCTACTCCATAATGTAGTCCTTTAAAATTAATTTCCCACCTGTGACGTCACCGCATAAAACTTACCCTTATTTTTTACATATCCTGATTTTCTACGCAACCCGAGACATTTTTTTTTTTGACTTCCTTTTTCTTTCGCTTGTGTAGCATTTTTTTTCACGGTTATTTTTTCTACTTTATTTCGATGGTTTAACCAACACTAGAAGAAGTTGAATGTACATGCTGAAGATAAGTGTATCTAAATGTGCAACCCATACTCTTCAACTGCTTGATGCGTACATAATAGAATTTAGTTGCCTCTTTGTTGGATATATTAGAAGATAAGCCGCTTACCGGCCGAGAGACAGAGGGAGAGAAAAAAAAAATCAATAAAAGCTCATCTCCGTTGTCTTCGAAAAGTTAGGTGATGCGAAGAATAATTTTTTAAGTGATTCCCCCACCCCACGTTTTATTTAACTTTTTTATTATTATTTAGGGTTAGGTGGCATTGTAGTTTAAAACACTAAAGCTTATATATAAAGTCTCGATACATAATTACGTACTCGCTGAACTTATATTTGAAAAAAAAAAAAAAAAAAAAAAAACAAAAAAAAAAAACATAAAAAAAAAATTTTGTTATAAAAAAAATTAATTTTTAAAAAAAAAAAAAAAAAAAAACTTCGTAAAAATAAAGGCTAATGGATAATGGTGCTTCTTCAAATATTTCATTTATAAAACACTAAAAGATTTTTGTTTTTGGTTAAGAAATTGAGTTATTGTTTTTGTAACGTTAACGACATTTAAAGTGACTCCCTTCCGAAGTGTTATTTAAGTTTTTGTTATTTAAGATGAAAGGGCATTCTAGTTCAAAATGCTTAAGATCATATAAAGTCATGTTGTTTAATTACGTATTCATTAAGTTAATATTAAAATAAAAAATGGTGTGTCTTCTTGAAAAAAAAAGTCTTCTTAATATTTGTCTATCGTGAAAGAGATTTGAATGCGCTAATAGTGTGCATATTAGAAACATGGAGATTGGGCAGTGTTTGTGCCTTTATAGATGAGTGGCAGTCAGACTGGTCGGAAAGAGTTTTCTGGTGTTTTCTCCCATACGATACGCAAATGCTCTTGAAAGTCCATTTAAACAGTAATAGTCCGCCAGAAACAATTCTTGTTTTAGTCTGGGGAGTGGGAGATGAAAAAAAAAAAAAAAAGCTAATAGTGCGTATTCAAATATTTAATGTCATTAATTACTAAGCAATTGTCGGTTTTGAGAGAGAAATGAATGTCATTTTCATAATTTTATCATTTTTGTGAATTCTTTCTCCATGTAATGTTTAACCTCCTTTTTATATTTGAAGGTAGAGGGCGTTGTAGTTCAAAGCACTGAAGCTCATACGTAATCTCGTTTCAAATTGAGAAAATAAAAGATAATTGGTAATGGGGCTTCTTCAAATATTTCATGTCATCAATTACTATGTGATTATTGTTTTTGGTAAAGAAATTAAGTTATCATTAAAAGTTATGGTTTGAAAAAATCTTTATTTGTTTTCTGAATAAACGAATCAATAGCATGCGTTGGAGTTTTACGATTGTTCATTGTAGTGAGATTATGTTACAACTGCATTATGATTAAGGTTTTGTTATTTATTTGACACGCAAACTCAAAAACATACAATTAAATATTAACTTTACAAATAATTCCATTTGTAAGATAGTAGTTTCATTAAGATAAGTTTATTTGAAATTAGGCCAAGGCTATGCAAATTCTAATGCTCATTTTCCTTTTATTCTAAAACAATATTTTATATAAATAATGAATAGAAATTAATAACTGGCTGTAAGCAATTTTCTGTTGAAGTTTTTATGAATTATTTGGGTTTTTTTTATTAATTTTTGAAAATTGTATATTATTTGAAAACCAATATTGCGTGTCATAAGAGCTTTATATTACAAAGAAATAACTTACTCATCAAAAGCTAATTAAATTTGAAGCATCTTTTTGAAGCTAGAATTGATATTTTTCTTCGTTTAAACTTAGTTTAAAAAAAAAAAAAAAATCACCCAGTAAGACAATTTTTTTCAAGAATAAAATACTTAGTACTACGTAGTACCTGTTAGTAATAAATTGATTCTTTTTCAGCAAATGAAAGCTACTAAATATTACATGGACATAAAAGAAGTATTTTCAATGGTTTATTTTGTACATATAATAATAAGATAAATGGTCTGTGCATTTTGCATTATTTATATATTTTTTTCCCCACAACTAAAAGTAAGTGTCTAAAAAGCCATACTATATGTCGTATGCTACGAATTTAATCCTTAACAACTTTTGAACAAGGAACTTTTACAAGCGAAAAAGGGTATCCTATTTTCTTGTCCTAAATCATGTGCAAGGCATATGAAAGCATAGATGAAGGATGGTCTTATCTCTGATTCATGACACTTGCATATTGGTAGGAATGGACAAAAGAGTTTCTTAACAAGTTTGAAGAATTTGCTTTCAAACCATGACATGCATTTTCAAACAGGACACTTAACAATGATTGAAAATGTGATTGAAGATCTTGTCATGGGAATTTGGCATGTAATTGGAAACTATTAATTTAATTCGTGTTGTTGATTTGCGAAAGTTAAAAAATAACAAAAGCAATTTATTTCTCTTCCTATAATAAGATATTCTTTTCAAAATTTTTATCCACGAAGCATTTTAAATTATGATACATTTCGAAAAAGCTGCTTTAAAAGTTTTTCAGTTTCAATAATAATGTTTACAGTTCTTTTTATATATTTATTAATATATTTAATAATATATTCATAATTAATATATATATTAATATATTTAGTATATATTTATTAATATATTCTATATACAGGTGATTATAAAAAAAAAATCTTTCTCGATATACGAACCGCTAGCTATCATACCGTTCACAGAAACTGAACAAAATTTTGGTTTGAGGTATGCGGTCAAGAATCATATGAAAAACAACAGGTAAACTCTAACAGGGGCAACGGGCGTACCTATTACGGAGTTCCTAGGTGGTTTTAAGAACCACAATACCTCCACATCTTAAAGTAGTTAAAATATTTGCACAAAATGTGTTTGCTTAAATAATGAACTCTAACAGTTACAGTTGTATGACAAAATTTCGAAAATTTCAAATGGCAACACCTACTCTTTTTTTTATTGGAATGTGATCTCCGTAGCAAAAAACCATAATAGCGTTGGAAACCTGTAGCACCAAAATCGGCGGCGCTAGAAAGACTAAGAAGAAAAGAGAAAACAACTGTAGCGCTCACTAGAGCACGCTCTGATCCTAGTCTACTGAAACTCCCTCGAAATGAGAACAAGGTATGTACATTTCCTGATCCAGCGTAAGATACCTTCATGTCTAACATTGCCGCACTAGTTGAAAGAAAAGACGCTGTGAAATGCGTGCGGCGTTTTTTGCTTTCTTGCACTCTGAACATCATGTCACTTACAGGGAAGGAACGAGAGGAAATTGTAATGAATTATTACCTGAATGGACAAAATGTAGCAGATGCATTGCTTGTCTACCACACAAACCATAGGATACGACGATGCCCGTGTTGTGCATTCGCTGTGTGGGACTTGATATTCAAATTTGAAGCAACTGGTTGCACATGTGATCCATCACGGCCTAGACGACCTTCCATTTCTGTCAAAACTGTTGCAGAAGTCGATGTGGCGATACGCGAAGTTTGTCTTGCAAGTACACGCAGTGTTTCACTTGTTCTGTAGTTTCCAAATTCTACCCCGCGTTCTCCACATGTTTCCTCATTGGTTCCAGCGTGTCCAGATATTGCAAGTTGGTGAAATCCAACTGCTGTTAGCTTTTGCGAATGAATGCTCATCCGGTATGACGATTCTGTGAATGGACGAGGTCCATTTTTCGCTGACTGGTAACATTAATTCGAACGATTGATGCACTGGGCAGAGGATAATCCCCATGATGGGGTTGCACTTTCTTAACGCGACAGTTTGGTGGCAGAGTAATCTCCGGCCATTTCACTTTTCTATGGCCGCCAAGTTCTCCCGATCTCATTCCAGTGGATTACTGGCTGTGGGGATACCTGCAATCCAAAATGTATGCATTTAATCCGTAAACAGTATCCAATTTGAAAGATGCTATCAGATGTCAAGTTCAACATATTCCTTAGCTATGGTTACGTGCTTCAGTGCTACACATCATCTGTAGCATGAAGAGTGTCGTCATATATGAAGGAGGTCATGTAAAAAATTTGTAAAACAAAATAAAATGTTTTGCTTTCTGTTGCTTCTCTGTAATTAATGGTTGTTTTCACTTTTTATCTTAGTCTGACTATCGGCGGCGATTTTCGTCATACAAGTACTTTTCGAACACTATTTAACATTTTTCGGTATGAAGATCACATTCTAATAAAAAAAGTAGGTGTTCCTATATTGAGTTTTCGAAATTTTTTCACTGCAATCGTAACTGTTAGAGTTTAACTATTGTTTTTCATATGAATTTGGAGCGCATACCTCAAAATACCTTAAACCAAAATTTTGTTCCGTTTCTGTGAACGGATGATAGCTTGCTGCTCATAAATATACTAATTTTTCTTTTTAGTCACCTTGTATTTTAAAATATATTACTTCAGCATTAGGATTGAAGTGGCATACGTGAATATCAAAAATCTCATTAAGAGCAGTTAAGTAGATTTTTCTGCTATTAATGATCGTATCAGAAATTACGTATAGCCTACCAAATTATGTATACTTTTGTTTAAAAGCCATGTAGTGTAGATACATTTTATTCAAACATTTCTTATATTGTAAGTTAAGATTACGCAAATATTTTATGGTTTTATTTTGAAGATATAATTGCTTTAATTTTCATTTTGAATAGATCATTGTGTGCATTTAAAGAAGAGGTTAAAATGTTTAAGTAATCAAGCGATTATGTAGAAAAGTACAATTTTCAATTATCATAATCACAAATATGTTGCATTGTAGAAGAGAGTAGTTTGTATAAAAGTCAGAATAGAATGTTTCCTTTAAAATTTCAAAATATATTCAATGAATATTTTTATTAATTTTGTTCAATAAATGTGACGTGGCTACCTAAGCGCACTTTAAAAGGAAATAAACATTTGTTAGAAAGTTTATGCATTCCATTTTTGAGACACAAAGTCTTCTCGTTAATCTGCTACTTTGACGTGTTCAGTGGAATAAACTCATACGCAATGTTTGACGTCAATGTCAATCTAAAGGTATGCAAAAATTCGCCATTGTTATTGCTGAAAAACACACGTATAAAAAGCCATTTTTCCAATTTTTTGGGGTTATCTCAGTATGAAATCCTTGCTGCCTTCCGGCTATTCCTATGCCACACTTTTTGGAAATATCACCTTCGAGTGTTCTGAAACGAATAGCTGATGCCATTGGCTCTCAAGTTGTGTGTGAGTGGGTACCCAATGTCCCACATTTGGCTGTGCCTTGCAGCTGTAGTTATGTAAGATACCTACCAAGCAACAAGTAAACAAGTCTTACCTTGATGGGATTGGATGTTAGATAGGAATGAAAATTTCCGTGTAGCATGCGGAAATTTAATAATGAACGATAAACGATACGTTGTGCGTGCTCTTTGACCTACAAAGCTTACTTTTCTGTCAAGTTGTTGAAGGTTCTAGTTTCTTGTGTATTCCGCTCCGGGATACTTTGGCGTCTTTTCATTTTCTTAATGTGAGAATTCTTCAACGACTGTGGACTGTCTCTTTGTTTGCTTTCGTCTTTTGATTTGCTATTTTTTGTATTGAAACTCAAAGAACAGGGGTGAAAATATATCATTGTAAATTTGTTGTTATAGCATTGCATATATTAATATGCATATCATTGCATATTGTTGCATATTATATATAGTATATTTTAATATGAAATCTGTTTATTAATCTGTTCTTAAACAACTGTTCTGTTGTTTTCATTCTTATACTATCTTAAAGTTTATAAATAAGTTAATGAATACTGTATAATATCCCATTTTATCCTGGCATGTTGAAATTATTTTTTTTTCTTTTACTTCACATATATTGCCTACAAACTACTTTGAATTTCTTGCGCCTTGACGTAATACATAAAAATCTGATATTTTTAAGTTTTAATATAAATTGAATTTTATCAAATTCAAAGTAATATTTTTGTTCCTCAAATATTTTTTAAAATTATTTTCCCGTTCAGTATTTTAATGTTGTAATAATGTATTATCTGAACTTAAAAAAAAAAAATAAATAAGTCATTAAAGTTGTATGACTCTACATTTGTTCCTCAAGTTCATTCCGTCTTGGATTTTTTATCTTAATTTATTTCTTTTGCTTATTCTATAATTTTGTTCTTATATTAGCACTTGCTAAACGTTCACTTCGGACGCACATGATTTCAATTTCAATTTCGGGGTTCCCTTTTATTTTCGTAATATTTATCGCGGCATGGACTGCTGTGAGGGAATTTCTAGCAAAATGGCACATTTTAAAGTGTGCTGCTTGGGCAATAAATTGTAGTGGCAAGGTGCGAGGAAGGCCAGAGGTGAGCGAAAATGATTAAAGAGCTCAAAAGAAGAAGAAAAAAAAATTCCGGCGGCAAATCGGCTAGTAAGCAACTCCTACCACCCGATTCTTGGCACACTGTTGACGTTATCTCGTGTGCCAGGAATTATTATTCTTGGCACATTAGGCCTAAGCGGCCGGTTAGATAAAGCTGTGTTTCCCTAAACTCTGAGAGCACGATCATTAATTAACAACCACCCCTCTTCTAACCTAGGGCACGCCCGAGAGAGGGGGTATCAGGGCCAGCCAATGTGATTGAGGGCCCCGCTTGATTTGTGGCCCCACCGGACAGGTCGCGCGCCGTAATTGATGAGGGCCCCAACTTCTATCCACCTACTTCTTACCTTCTGTTTTTACACCACAATTGAGGAATGGAAGGAAAGGAAAAAAGTATTTTTTTTTTCTCCTTTCTTTCCTTTTTTTCTCTCTCTGTGGTATTCATCTACCTTGAAGATTCAAACTACAGGTTTGACTTATGTTTCACCATGTGATAACTGTATAACACTAGTTAAAAATTATTCTTACCGATTATAAAGGCGGGATTTTTACCAGAACTTTAAGTATTATTTCTGTAAAATCGCCTCAACGGAGAAGTAATTAATTATTTATAACTTAGTTCGTAAAAAAAAGGTATGCAATATAAGATCGCTTTTTTTTGTGTGTAACAAAGAATTTGTGTTTTTGTTTATGAGATATTCAAAAGACTTTCTATTGAATGTGTACAAATGAATTAAATTGACTATGTTATTAGAAGATTATTAGGAAAGTGAGAAAAGGAATTGGGCCGCCCCCCAGCAAAATCTTTTATCGCTGCAAAATATTGCCTTATTTTTCATAGTTATAACTATATTACTTTATTGAAAAAATATACATATTTATTTGAAAGGACATAATTTATTGACTATCGAATTTCTAATTTTAATTTTAAAGGCAATTATAGTGATGGAAATGTATTAAAATTTGGTTTTAAATTGTTCCAACATAAAAAGTCATTTAACCTTTCTCATTCGTTTTACTGAGAGTGTCCTGAGAGAATTTTTTTAAAAATTAAAGGATAAATTAGTTTGCAAAAGCAAACAACCAACATTTTTTGAAAGGTTAAAAAACACAATTTTGTAACTTCACTTATTAAGCTAATAACATTTTCACATCTTTAACATTTCAATAAAATATATAATAGAAAATCACTTATCGAAACTTATTATAAGGAATGTATTTTATTTATAGCATAATGTTAAAAAAAAAAAAAAAAGGTGGGGGAGATTTTAAATTTCAATATCCCTCACGAAGTGCAGAATAAATCCATTTGGGTCCCATGCTACGAATCATTTAGTACATGGTATTTGTTTTCGTGTTACCATACTTGCGTAAATGATGATTTGATCTTGAAAACATATTTCTATTCATTGAACCTTTGTTTGCAGATCTCCTAAACGTGGTTTTCTAACTTTGCCGAAGTGAAGGCAATGCTCTGGAAAAGTAAGAGAATTGAAAAGTGTTATCTGGCATGAAATCAGGAGAGTTGGGGAACTAAGCGTTGTTTTCGCGTTGTTTTGGAGGTGAAGAAAATGAAATAAATTAAAAAAAGAGAAGAGTTTCTTTTTTCGGCACGCACTTATTCTGGTCTCTGAAGCACTTCTTATAATCAGCTGGTCCTAAGTACCGGACTGGATTCCACAACCAGCATATGACAGAGAGTGAAGGGGAAAAAAATCCTATTAACTTTTGGTTATACTTAGGCTAATTTTATTACTTTTGGGAGGCTTTCGGGGCAGATTAACGAAAGCTTATTTCTCATCATAACGTAATTAATAAGTGACTTAATTGCTGTTAACGAATTTTTTTCGCCGTCATTAGGACTTTCAACGTGTAATTAATGTTCAGTTCCTGGCATGCTAAAAGGAATGACGTTCATTAAGAGAAGATAGATTTCGAATTTGATTTTGGGATTTTCTATCAAGTTTGCCTGTGAAACAGGAAAAATGTTCCCCCTCTTTTAAGGACCATTTCCTTCCCGCCCACTGATATTTATCAGCCAATAAATAAACATCGTTTGTTGAGGGACATTTTTCGGTTACGGTCCTTTTGAAACACCAAAAATGCTAAATGTGGAAAAAATCATGCAAATTAGCTAAAAAATTGATGTGTATACCGTTGCATTTTGATTTAGAATAGGGCTAAGAAATTTCATAGTCATGTTTAATAATGCATGTTTTGTGTCATGTTTCATACTTGAAATAAAGTTTGGAAACAAATTACGCAATCTTTGCCATTTTTAAAGCAGAAATAAACAAATAAATTTTTAGTAAAATTCATGTATTAATTTACCTCTGTAATACTTGATTACGATTTATATGGCATAGAAGGAAGTTAATAATGTAGTGTAATAATGCACGAAAAAATTGTATTTTTTATTTTAAAAAAATGTCGCTTTTACAATGAAATAGGAAATTAAGTCATGTTTTTAAATTTATTTCTTAAATTATAAGAAGTTAATAATACGCTTACATTCAATCATTTAATGTGGAATATGTAAATGAAATAGACTTCACCTCTGATTAGAAGTAAGAATTTTGTATGACGTTCAAAAGCTGGCTTAAAAGAAATGTATCTGTCTATCTATTTGTTATTATTGTAAAAGAATGGTGCTTTCAAGTTCCATGTAAGGCGAAGTTTTGTAAGACAAATCCAAAGTTGACCTTCATTTTTTCCCCCTTTACGGATTTAGTACTTCTAGAACACTAAACCTAATCTTAACCTTGTTTCATCCTAAAATTAGATAACCTGAATGTGAAAAAAATATAGGTAGACATTCGTGCCTTTTTTACTGTTATTTTAACTAGTCCAACTAGTGAAGGATTTTCATTAATTTTTGTGACCTCTTTTCTGCCGCTTGCAGTATTTTTCTTCCAGTCTCGGTATTTTAGTACCGATCGCAATTCGATACTTTTTCTATCCATCCAAAAAGGAAAAAATGTTCCTGGAAGAAATTAAGAGGGGAAAAAAAGGCAAAATAAAGACCACTAGTATATTACATTATTTTACTGTGATTAAATTTAAAACTAAGAACAAGATTTTCTACGGTCAACCGTTTTATTAAATTTAAAACATCCTTGAATGCTTTATAGCGTCAAGAAGATTGTATGAATGTATTTCAGTAGCGTGCGGATACAATTAAAACCATATAAAGAAACACCTATATACATTGTTAACGCAGGATATTTTGACTTTTGCTATTCGGCACTGATACAGTATAATTGTAGAAGATTTGTCGTTACACTGTACAACAAAGGGATTTATGCCTTCTGGAAGGGACATGCCGTATTGGAAAAAATCCTTATTCTGACTGTCAATGCAAGGTATTTTATCAAAAAAATTTCGCTGAAAAATCCGCTGCAATGAGCATTAACTTTTTATGTTGAAAACCAGTTATCACAGTCAAAAGTCATAAACGAAGAACTAAAACTTTTCAATAATAATTGAATCGTATGCAACGAATTGAAAGATTCTTGGAAAGTCTTCTTTGAGGAAGACCCATCTTTCATATGTAAGATTAAGTGTACGTATGCTGGCACGATAGTTTCTTCCGAAACTTTATCGCGAGTGTTGAATAGTTATAATTTATTTAATTCTCATTAACTTTACGTGTCCTCTTTTTCTGACTTAGGTGATCGTACACCTACCACGAAACCTGTCGAGTCGCTGGTTAATAACTTAACCGCTCCTTGAAACGAAATCACAAGCGGCGTTTCGAAGCTCAAGATTTTAATACGTATTAATTGCAATCTCTTTTTGATGGGTAGGGAGGCAACGTTCTTTACCCCAGTCGTGAAAAATTACTAGACCTCCAAGTGTCAGATTTCGGGTGGTAGGACCCGGGATCATTATTAATGATCCATCAGCGTAAAGCCTCTAATGAGTCTAGGGGGAATTCTACAAGGGTGCCCTCCGAATTTCCAGGCGGAATATTAATTTCTAGAATCCATGGTCCTCCACTTTTTCTGCTCGTCTTGAGAAGCGCGCTCAATAACACAATTATCCATTACTTGGAGGGCCTCATTTCCTTTGTTAAGAGCGAATCCATTCAATGGGATTTTTTTCCTCTGACTTTAATACTTTTTAAATGATTCTGTGCTCTTCAATGAGCGAAATGAAACCGTACCTCCCCGTACGAACAAGTTTCGAGTGCTTTTCAGTTTCCTTTGCAGTCGCCATTGGGGATTCCAATTTTTCTTATAACCACAGCGGATTTTTCGGGTGTAATTGAATTGCGTGGGGGTTGGAATTGTACATGAAGTGAAAAAGATGTTTTCGAACATTTCATCCATTTCAAATTAATAGAAATATTTAAGCCTGTGTCAATGAAGTGTATGCTTTTAGAATTTTAATGTATATAATTTAAAGAAGAATTGTACAAATTTTGATTGCTTTTTAGTAAATTGCTTGAAATGAATAATTTGGCAGCTTTGAATGATAGACCTGTTTTGCTCGTATAAATTTTCTATGAAGTAATTTTACATTACGCACTTTATGCAGGAAAAAGGGAATATATATATATATATATTGTTATTATAATATAAAATATATTGCACATAGCACATCGAATCTGTCAATATTAAGCAAATAAGGATAGGTTAGAAGTACTCTTTGTTGAAGTAGCACACCTTTTAACTGAAAATGTTAACATTTTTTTTCTTTTTAAATATGTTTTCAAACGATGAAAAAAATAATGAATTTTTAACATATTGTGTCGCCTACTATCTCTTATTATTGAAGGGTAAAATATTTGGTAAAATTTGTCTTAAGAAACATTTTAATGTATTTTATTTTATTTATTTATTTTACACTGTAAAAATTTAATAATAGCATTTCTTTTTATTCATATCCCATTATATATGAATGATTTGATTCTTTATGCTTAAAATTTATTCTCATGTTAAAAAAATTGAAATAAAAAGTTGACTTGATAGTATATACTCAACAAAAATGTATTTTAACTGTAGAAAACGAGAGGTCTCGGTTTCGAATAGGATTGATGGCGCCCGTTGTAGTCATTGTTTCAAAAACGAGAATGACAATTGTGAAAACGTGTAAAGTATCTGACATCGATAATCCGGCTGCTTGGTAGGAATTTTCTGGGTTTTCTTTCACATGACAGGAAATTTCTGACAGTTACCACTAAAAGTCCTATGTTAAAGCCAATGTCTTTTCATCATTGCCAGTCGGTGGGCTATTCATGGTATGCATGGTATGAAAGAAATATATTTCTTTTTAATTTTATTTTAAAGTAGTTTCGCGTTCATCTAATTTCTCTTCGAATATTTCACAGATTTCAAAAACTCCACTTCGGAAGTTATATACATAATATAAAGTGAAGTGAATTAAAACATTTTCGATTCATACGAATACATTTCTGTTTCTGTGTGTATAATATTGTTTTAAAGGTCGCATACGAATGCATTTTATTAGGAGATTGCCATCCGTCTGAGACTCCGTAAGTGACGGTGATTGAAACTCGGGATGCATTCCCCTAATTCCCCTTCTCCAGGAGTGCGAGCATCCTGAGATTGAGATGGTATCGGCCCTGTAATCCCGTGGCATCTTGACACTTGAGAGATCGCTCCCAAATACCACCGATCTTTCCTCTTAAGACCTTCTAGAAATGGGCTCTCTCTTTCTTGACCATGGATCAGGTCTGGACTCTGGAGAAGTTGGACTTTGAGTGGCGTCTATCTTCAGAATCGTTTGTTTTGGATTCATTTCTAAGACTCGATTCGTTAAAAAGCCGAATGTGTTTTTCTCCCTCAACAGCATGTTTCGGGTTTGAGTGGTTCTGGAGTTTGTTGCTCCCGTTATCAATTGTTTTTCAGAAATATTGAATATTATCGTCAAATTCACAGACGTCTCAAGATTCGTTTTCTTCCCGTCAGATGGGTTTTGGAGTTACATGCGGATTTTTGCTCTATCATCTTCATTTTGGAATTTATATTTGGGAAGTATTTTTTATTCATTTTGGAGTGTATTTTTTTTTTAATATGAATTTGTTATCTTTGATATCCGTATCAACTAATAATTGTTTTTATTTTAAAGCTGCATTCAGATTAAGCTACCAGGTAACTAAACATTTTTTACAGATTTGATTTCAGAGCGTTTTAATTTTTGTTGATTAATCAGTTTGGTCATGGAACAATGTCATTTTTTTTATAATTATTTTAAGTGTTTCAAAATAATAAGAAATAATGCTTTTAAAATTTCAAAATTGTTTTGTTAAAATTAAATAAATATATTTTTTCAAACTTACTTGGATATTTTGTAACCTTCTTTTTTGCTCACTATTTTTAAACACAAAAATTAATTTCTAAAAACGTTAGCATATTTGATGCATTTGAAAGAGAAAATAATTTATATTCATTCTGAATTGTTGATATAATGATTTCTATTTTGTATTATTTAGTGCAGAATAGAGACGGTACTTTCGGCTGTCTTATAATCTATGCAGTGTTTTATACTTCATTAATGTGTCCATTTAAAGGATACATTCAATTTGAAATTTAAAAAAAAGAGACGTAACTTATTTAAGAAATTCGTCGAAATAAAAAAAAAAAAGTTTATCATTTTAGAAACTCCATGATCGTGGCCATTTATATTCCAAACGCTTAGAGTTTAAATTAATGTCTTTTCATTTTTAAAAGTTTCTTACTGATGAAAGAAATAACTAGACTTCCAGAGGTTACATTAAAGTAGTAAAAGTTCGCAAACTCTTCTATGAATATTTTCTAATTATTGCGCTTGATTCCTGTAATAGAACAAATTTCTATACTGAAAGTAATTTTGGTTTTTCTGGAATCGGGTTAAGAGTAGCCTTCTTCACTAGCATTCGAAGCTGTTCCTTTTCATTAGGTGCAATTTTATTAATTCCTCTAAGTATAACGTGATCGATCGAATGCTACTTTTAATTCATCAAGATCTAAGATTTGACTTCTTTTGGGAGTTTCTATCAGCTTCCCTGAGGTGTTTAGAAGTTTTTAGATGCAACTTTCTTTCATCTCCTTTAATGGACCACCTGAATTTAATTAACGATGTGCAATGATTTTATTACTCTGTTTTTAATTTTAAAAGAGATCTCATCAATTTTAATTAGAAATCTAGGCTGTCTTCAAATGATGTCAGAAGAGACGGTGTTAATCAATTTCTCACCACCGATCAGAAAGTTTTCTTTAAACGCCTGGACTTCCATATTTGGGCTCGTTTTGTCATTAAAATGGCTTTATAAAAGCATTCTTGATTATTCCACATTCAGTTAAAGATCCTGTTATGCGAGATTAAATGGATAGTTCACTTGCATTGAATTATATAAAAATATCTTGTCTGTTGCTTCATATTTGTATAAAAATTTTATTTCCTTTAAATTCAATGGATAGAATATGTAAAATAAGTATATTTATTTATTAATATTTTAATTAATTTATTTTAATTGTTAATTATATTTCTTTGATATAATTATTAGAACTAAAAAAAATGCGTTTAATTATTTGATACTCTAAAAAGACATAAAATTTACAAATCTCTTTATCATGATGCAATCGTCATTAGAATTTCTCCGTATCTATTTCGTTATTAGAAGTTTTACGATTAAAATAAGATGTTATACACTTTTGAATGAAAGCAGTGGTAAATATGTATAGAACTGTGTTGGCAATTTTATAAATAAATTTTTTTAATCGTAACGAAATTATTTAAAAAGATATTCTTGAAGAAAATTAAAAGCAATGTTCAAAACTTAAGGCATGTCTACATAGTGATAAAAAATCGCAAGATGTAAAATATATCTTAAATTTATTGTAACATTTTTAGCTAGAAAATTTTGAAAGTGCTTAATGTTACTTCATAAAAAATTATAAATGCGCATATTTGTTAAAAAAAAAAAAAAATGTAGATATGCTTTTTTCCTTTTAAAAATATTTTATATTATTTATATGCGTAGCAATAGACATAAATTAAAATAGTTCCGCTTTTTAAAAGGATTACTATGGTATCCGTAGAAATGTGGCAAATATTCATCCTTTTTCTCGTGTGTTTTCAGTTCCACACACCTGTGCATTTTCACTTGTCGAGATCATGTCTGTTAGATTAATTAAAAAAAAAAAATGTCAGAGCATTTTTGTTTTCATAAATTGAAGAATTGGCAAGCATAGGGAGATTGAATAGGACCAGCAATTGTAAATTTTTTCTTTCCACCACTGTAGAGTAGCCGAAATAAATCAAATCCCAGAGCATGTTCGAAGGTGCAACAAGAGAGGGTTCTGAAGATGATGCCGAAAGAGAAGAGGTTAGGGATAGTAGATATTTGTGTCGGGGTTGCGAGAGAAAAGAACAGGAGAGAAAAAGAACACGAAGTGGGGTGGGGAGCAATACGAGTATCGATTAAGTAATCAAGCGAAGTATTTGGGAGACCCAGAGTACTGCCCCAGTTGAAAAGTGAGCAGAAATCAATGGAAGGAAATGACACTGGGGTTTCATCTATATTACCCTGCACCCCTGAAAACTGGGGAAGGGTGCAAAAACGAGTTTGATGACTGTTAAGATCCAGTGGATTGGGTTAGGAAAGACTACATTAATTCAAGAGCCTACATGCAGGTTGACACGCACCGCTGGCAAAGGGCTTTCCATCTTCTCATGGGGGGAGGGATATTTTTCAACTTTACGTTTTATTTTTATTTCACTTTACTTTTTCTGATCTTTTCTTCTTCTCTGCTATTTTATCTCGCTCTACGGAAAATGGTCCCCTTACCTTTCAGGAGAAAGGGGGAGGAAATCTGCTCGCTCGATCATGTTTTGAACTCACGACACCTGGAATATCACGCGTGTGTAAGGTGGGGCTCTTTCTTCGCATTTTCTGATCTGTAAAATAACTAAGAAGGTAGTGTGCTATGGGAGTTTGCTCTCACGGGTATCAATACTGATGCCTGGCCGAGGGATTTCAATGCCTTGTGTGGAGATCAGCGCTATAGATCTGCACAGAAAGAGAACAAAAGCCCAGCACGACAAATATTTGCGTAAATAGACGACAACAACATTGATTAGATCCCATATTTAGTTGGTTTTAAGTCTGCTTGAAAAGAGGTTCCACCTTTTCTCTTTCAAGGTTGTTTTTCAGACTGTTGCACAGTCATGGGATTTAGTACGCTTTCAACTTTTCAATTCGAATAAGGAACCCAAAGCTGAAAAAATGGAATTGTTGTGAAACTGCGAAAAATAAAGAAATCATTAAAAAGTTTAATTGTTTAAAACTTTTATTAAAGCATTAGTCAAATCATAAATTAACAAAAATACCTAGAATTTTTTTTGTACGTCTATATATTTGCAGAAGGGTGAAAGAAACAGTGACTCAGATTTACCTGTGCAACTGTAAGAATAATGAAAATTCTACTGATTAAAGTTTCTTCTTTGATTTAACGCTAAGGTGTTTGTGTAGAGGATTGCATATCATTTCGATATTATTACTCTACATATATATTCATCTATACATATTTTGTTAATCTGTATACTTACATTTTTGACAAAATCAAACAATAGGTTAAAAATATACACATAATCAGATAATCTATTTTCGTAATAGAAATCTGTAGCTCAAATTTGTACTTTATTATTTTAAAATAACTTTAGTTTATTTAACTATAAAAAGAAGTGTACCCTAAGTCAATGAAATAATTGGCATTAAAATGTTTACTTAAATGGCTCAATTTTATCTGATTTACATTATAAATTATTTCTTGACTTAAAATAATACAATTTATTCCGATAAAATCCAATATGTAAATATTCATTTTAAATATCTTAAGTATATTAAAATTTTTTTTCAAAATGTTTCAAATAAACTGGTATATAGAGAAGAATGTATTTACATTTCATTGACAGTCATTTACAATTAATAATACTAAATGAGTGAAATTTATGGTATGAATACATAAATTTTTATAATGTGAAATTTACCAAAAATATATATTTTTATTTTTTAAAACCAGTTTGAAATTGTTACGATAACAACATTTTAAAATAAACAAATAATTTTTTCTACCTGGATTTTTTTTTAAAATTCTTTTACAAAGAGCGTCAACGAGCTTTAAAATGATTTAAATTGAGGTTATCCATTTGCAATACTTGATACTATAATGCCCGAATATTCGTCCTGACGGTGACGTGGATGTTTGTTAGTGGTTCGGAATCCACATTGAACTGTAGTTCCCCATCTAATTAGTCTAAACCAGGGGTGGCCAACCCGCGGCCCGCCTTGATTTATAGCAGTTTTACAAAATATATTTATTTTACAATGGCCAAAGTAGTGAAAAACAATGTATTAAAAAATACATTATTTGTACATTTATATATTAAAAAATTGACTGTTGAAATTAGTTGTCTAATTTAGAGTTAGATAAATACAACAACATTTTTGAAATATATTCATCTCCCTTTCAGGTTGAAATCCAGTCAGCTTCAGAATATACTCCAAAAAGAACTGGTTGACTTACAATACAATATTGAGTATCAAACGACATCAGTATCAAAAACAGATTTTTATAACACTTACATCACAAAAGAAAAATTTTCCACTTTGAGAAATCTGGCAAAAAAAGTTGTTAGTGCTTTTGGTTCAACTTACACCTGCGAATAAATTTTTTTTTTTTCGAAAATTAAATTGACCAACCACAAAACACGCTGAAACATAACGGACGCTATGCTTACATGCAAGAATAATAGTAAATATAATAATAATAATATGTTTCAATTTTTCACTCCAAAAATGCCTATAATGGGTCTAAATCTGATATGGGGATATCTAACTTTTATATGCGGCCCACGGAGTTCTGGTGGCCCGCAAAGATTCGAGCAACCAACGAAATATCCAGCATTCTTGAAACCAACCACTACAGGA
>BPLQ01006841.1:1576636-1593854 GCA_021605075.1 Caerostris darwini | reverse complement strand
CAAAGGCATGATGCATGATGACAAACGAAATCTCAAGCATTCTTGAACCCAATCACTAGTTCATAGCTTACAGGTGAGGAGGCACAAAAATGGCAATCTAGCTTGTCACCTGCGACGTAATAAATTGTGTGCGAAGCGGAAAAAGCCGAATACTTTCGGAGAGAAGTTGTCACCCAGCGAAATCTTTCACAATGCAAAAAAAGCGGCCGATTGGCTCGCTCGTTAAGTCGGCTCGCCTCTTACTCGGGCCAGCTATCACTCAGGTGAGACACGAGCGGAATCTTGCGCTTTGTTTTCCGTATTAATCATAAAAGTGAAGTGTACTTTTTCTAGCGGAGGCGGCATGAGAAAAAGGGGTGGTAAAAAGCGCGCCAAATTGTGTCAGCCGAGAAATGCGGCTCTCCGGAATGATTATTCAGATTTGCATATTTACTTGTGGGATTCTTCTAAATGAAAGGAAAACAACGCGTTTCTGGTATTCGAGCGCGATTTCTCAAAATGTCAGATCCCTGTCTGGGATTCGGAGGCGAGGGGGGAGTTTTTGTCCTCCCCGGAGATTGATTCACTCATCATCTGGGGGCGGATTCCTAACTCCAGGCTGCATATCTGAAATTTTAATCTAGCCTGCGTTCGTCATTTTTTGCTGCACGGGATGAGATTTGCGCAAGTACACTTACCGCGCAAAAGAATGTCTTAACTATTCCGAGCGAATGGATGCCAGCGAAAAACAAAGGAATAATTACCTGGATAGTATTTAGCACCCGGCTGCTGGAAATCCTAAAAATGTTTTAATTTGCGCCCAAACTATGTTCCTTTTGCCATACATAGCCGATTATTAGGACACCATCTTGGAAAGCCACTTTCTGCTTTCTTACGCGCCAATTACATCGGATGCTGTGACAATTAAAATGAGTTGTTGTTGCTTCGGGGCGTTAAAATGCTCCTGCTATCGTTTCAAAACAGTGTTTCACCTTTAAACTCAAAAATTTCAATTTTCTATGTGCTCATCTAGAAATTCTGTTGCCCATGTCATTGTATGACATTGAATGTTAACCATTGCTATTGTAAAAACTATTAATTATGCTTATTATTGTTTTACTGCATTATAAATGAGTGTTAAAAATTAGGATCATTTACTTCATAATCATTGTATAAATCTTTTAAATAAATTGTATATTATTCATGACTAATAAGGTACGCAATTAGTAATAAGTTAATAACAGCAGTTTGTGCATCCGAATTTTTATGAATAATTTCAATGCTATTTTCATTTAAGGTAAATCAGAAATATTAAATATATTTTTTGTATAAATCAAAAATTTATTTAATTTTTATTCAAATAGTACATAATTTTCCATTTGTTTTTAAAATCTTAAAAAATCAGTTTTTATTATTATTTTCCAAAAATCCAACGAAGGATGTTAGCCTTTTTTTAACAATTCACAATAGCGAGCTTTAAAATTTTTAACTGTAGATATCGTAATTAATTAAATATTTTACAATCAAATTCCCATTATTGTGATAATTTTTCTGAAAAATTCTTTCTTTTAGGTAAATCTAGCAAATTTTTTAATTTTTCGAAAAGAAATCAGTTTGTACTTCTTATTTCCATTGCTTTTTTTTTAAAAAAATAATTTTTTAAACAAGAAACTTCATTGAAATTATTCTGTTATGAAAATTTCAAATAAATTGCATGAAAAGAATTTTGCAGCATCAAATTATGCATTTCTGTAATTGTATTACATTTAACCTTAATGAATGATCGCATTTTTATCGAATGGCATTTGGGAGGGGGTGAGATTTTTTTTGTTTTTTTTTGTTCGAAGAAATAAAATTAAAAAAAAAAAAAAAAAAAAAAAACTTTGACAATCCGAATTAAAACTTTAACGGAAACAAGCCGCTCTCTAAATTGTCACTGGACTTTAATGATTTTTGGTTTCGTCACTAGTTTTTTTTTTTAAACAATATGACGCGAGACTTGTTTGACTTCTCGCTCTCATCTTTTTAATCAAGCTTTTGCCCAAAGCTAGGTCTGAAATGACCTATCGTATAGGATCTTAATGACCGGTCCCACGAGGATCTAACGAAAGATTCTAATTAAAACTAGTTTAATGAAAATCACTTTCTGTTCCTCATTTGAGCTGCGAATACAAATTCTTGAACATTTTTTTTCTTTCTATGTCTATTGCAATGTTTTAATTTTGAGAGTTTTAATCACATTTTTTATCCCTCTTTTCTCGCCCTGCATTTTAAAGTACTTGTGCGCTCATTCCTAATGAAGAAAGCGTCCGCATCCAATGGGGAATGCCGAATTTGTTGCCTCAATAAACGCCTTTAACTCAATAGCGTTTATTTCTGAAACTTCTCTGGCACACACCGGAAAAACGCTCTAAAACAAATAAAACCTGATTAAAAAACAGTAGTAAAAAATAAACGAAAACTACCCTCTCCAAATCGCGTAATTCCACGGAAACATTACAAGTCGAGGAAAAAAGATTTCCCGTATCCACATGTTCTGGTGTTTGTTCTGTGTACTCTTTCACCAAGAGTTTGCCGAATCAATTGATAGATCCTCCACGGCTCGTGTTTATTATATTCCGCTTTAGTAGCCAATTAATTGCATCCAAGTCTACCCGACTTGGGGTGGAATTTTACAGAAGTTCATCAGAGTTTGCACTTCCCCTCCATGTTTACTATTCATGGACTTCTGGAGGAAGAAAAACTTTCTCCAAGCTTCTGTCGATGAAAGCAGGCGTAGTCTTTGACTAAACAGGTTGGACTTGAATGAGAAAGCATCTTTCTGTAATCTAAATGTGTTCTTTGGAGGCTTTTGAAATCGGAAATAAACTGTCCAGCGAATTGATTCTGCGATCCTTTTTTTTCTTTCTAGTATTATTTTTCGGAAAAGCACTAATGGATTTTTATTTGTCTTTCAGTGGTAATTTAAGAAAAACAAAAGAGGCTGTTTGTAGTTCAGAAAGTAGCGAGAGATCTAATTTGGATTTATTTAATATAATTTGTATTGAGTTTAATAAAAAACTATTTGAGTTCTTTTGATAAGCAATGAAAATAATTCCCCAAATAATCTTTTTAAATTTGTTGTTTTTGAACAAAATTTTAAAATAAATAAATCTAATTACCAAATTTTATTATGATATCAATGTATTACATACGAAATATTCTTTAAGTTTTAATTATTCTGTTATTTGTTCGTTGCATATTTGCTGGAATAGAGCAAAAATTCATTCTCTATCAAAACAATTTAATAAACTACTTAAAATTGCAGTTCTATTTGAACTTGTAAGGATTGCATGCAAGAGGGGTCAGTCGGCCAAAAAATTTCCGACACCTCAGTTGAATTTTTTATAACGACTCATAACACTTTACCGTAATTTTATGTACTATCATCTTTACTGGCGGTATTAGAAAAAAAATGTGAAAAGTAATTTGTACGACTTTTAAGGTGTAGTATTTGCACTAACTTAAAAGATATCTCTCTACTCTAAATTTTCTTACAAAAAAATATGTCCTATAAAAATAAAAGTACTAAATTAAAGGGTACCAAAGTATTATAGAACAGCTTCAGACAAGCAAAAGAAAGTTGTACATTTTAATATCCTCCTATAGATCCTATATTTGTACTACATTAATTCTTTTTTTGTTATTGATATAATAGCTTCCATAATATTTTTTTGTTGATGATTCTAAACAATTTTTTATATATGTGTGGCTTCAACATTTGAGAAAATGAATTTTAAATTATGATTCTCCAGTTGGCAACTTGAAAAATGCGTAGAACAGCGAGGAATTTTAGTTTGAATTTCGAGATTGTTTGTTTGGTTTATCGCTCATCTTGTGCACACGAGGGCTAAACAGATCGGGACCTACAGTTTAATGTGGATTCCGAACCACTCACAAACATCCATGCCACAGCCAGGATTCGAACCTGGCTGTGAAGAAAGGTCGAAGCGCCATATGATCGCGATCAAACAACCTGCTGATGCAGCAGGTTGTTTGGGGAATAGTTTAATTCATTGAAGAAATTCTCGACGGTGTTTTCGCTTGTGTAGTTCGTATTGTAATTAAGCATGAATAGATATATTGTTGAATTTTGACGTTTGTTTTGAAGTTTTCTTACCAAAATCCTGAGTGCTGAGAAAAGTCTTTCAACACTTATTGGTTTGCTGGTAAAGCACTACCTATATCTGCTACTGGTTGTATTATAGAAAGATGGGGTTGAATTGCCTCCTAACATTAAATCCTATAATTTTTTTTTGGGGGGGGGGAATTCCGATTCCCTACTTCTACTTTTATGTAATATTAAGCTATCAGTATTCGAAAAAAAATTTACTAACTATGATTATACTGTCATCAAACTGTGAGTCAGCAAACTGGCTTTGAAATTTTTGAAAGAATTTCTCCTCTTAAAGAGCATATTAACTGAAATGATTGTCCCCTAGTGAAAAAGTCAGTTAATTGCCAAAACAATGTTAGTCATTTCGGGGAAGAATATTTAAAACTAGTCATTTTATATTTCCATATGCAATTTTTTAGCTTATAAATGAAAAATTGTATAAAAATCCTTTTAAGGATTTTCTTACTTAGGAAAAAGGTTTCTAAATCTATTTAATAAATGTCTTTGAACCAAGGAATATTTTCTTTCTCTATCATTGTTTCATAGGATCCCACGAAGCATTGAATCTCTGATGTAGTTTATCGAATCCAGTTCTAAAGCAAGTTTTTCCGTAATCGAACGAGAAATAAAAGCTTTAGTAGAGCTCTTTATCTTAAATATACTTTTCCTAATCTTTCCGCTTAGCTTGATTACGTGCATGTGTTAATCGATGTCTCATAATTTGATCTACTTGCCGATGAATCGATTATCTATAAAATAGGGGTGTACATTGTTCTTGAAAGTTTGCCGATAAAAAATCGATTGATTCTGTGTTCTTTCCTGGTTTGTTTTCAACATTATCGAGCAGCTCCAATCAAATTATGTGTGCCGAAATTTACTCGGATACTCTTTTCTTAAGCGAATTTCAATTTATGTTCAAATAAATGTCTAGAAAAGTATTCTTCTGAACTGCAGGGTGTCTTGAAGAGTTCTTATTTTATATGAATCCCTATTTGTCTTCATATGTTTAGATACATTAATCTTTCCAATCTGATGAAACAAATGCCTAGATTGGATACTTCGGTAGCTTATTAATCGAATAGGATAATTTCTAAATCAATCATGTATCACTACGAAAAAAACTTATTTATTATTTTTACTGTTTTCTAAACATCGTAACGAGGGTAGTGTGCCTTTTAGAAGCCCAAATATTTGTTTGGGAGAATACCCGAGAAAATTTTCACCGGACAACTTGACTATCGATGGGGGACTCTTTATTACACGTTGCCACAACTGCCATCGAGTCTCCTCGTTTCAAAAATCAGTGACTCTAAGGGACGCCCCCTGCAGTGCAGATTCGAACATATACATTAGTTGCACTAGGCAATGAATCGGTTAGGTCATGGCAATCAAGTTAGTATTAAGATTAAGTCACGATTTATGGTTAATTTTGTTATAACTTTTTTAATATTCGGTATTTCAAAAATTTTCGTTTAAGTCACCTGTAAGGCAGGTGGCAATTTTAAGAGAGCTTAATTCGAAACTTTAACAAATAATTGAACTGAAAATTTCCATGGCTAGGAATGGGAACGTTAATCAAGCTAAGCGAAAAAACTAGGAAAATATAGTTAAGATAAAGAGCTCTACTAAAGCTTTTATTTATCGTTAAATGTCGAGGAAGTGGGTGGAAGATACCCCACCCCCGGGGGGTGTTCATCCAACGATGAGAGCTCAACATTGGTTCATCGTTGTTAAGCTCCCATTGTAAAATGGTCATGAAGTCATGGACTGGTATAAAGATCCTCTTTTTATAAAAAAAAAGTTAGTTCTTCTTTCAATTTCGCTAATTATAAAAAGTAATTTTATAATAAAAATCTTTTTTCCTCCTTGCTCTTCCTATTTAAATGCACCGAACCATTGTGGTCCTTTAACTATCCATCTCGAAGCCGCGAAAAACGATTTCAATGGCTGTCTGATGGGAATCGCTTTCTTAACTAGCTTCCGCAGAAGAATCGAGTTTGAGATATGAAGAAGCTTTCCTTTAAATGATGATGGATAAGCAACAATAAACGTCAGGTGAAAGGTCGCGTTTTTCAGCACGGCTTAAAGGCACGATCTTTCAAGTCCTTAACTTGCTTGCTTTCATTTTTTCACACCGTTGGGAAAAGGCAAACGAATTGCTATTTAGCCTTCGAATTATTCTCTTTGTTATTATTTCTGTGGTTCATTGTTTAACTTCTCAATTTCTATGGGGTATGGCATATTTCCTTCGTACATTTACTCAATTCAAAAATTTAGAAAAACATTTTTTCCAATGTAGGTTTAATTTCATTTAGTTTGTCGCTCTAAGGTTATTTGTGCAAACTTTAGGCTAATTAGACCGGAAACTACAGTTTAACGGGGATTCCGAACCACCAACAAACATACATGCCACCGCCGGGATTCAAACCTGAAGCCTGTGGTACCAACGGCCATCAAGCCCTTTTCCAACGTAGGAGCAATTGGTCTATAGATCCGCTAAATTTGTGGATCCTTTATAATATTGGTATTACTTCAATGGGTCAACGTTGATCCCTGTAATTTGAGCCGTGTCCACGTTGGCTTTGAGCTGCGCACGTTAAATAGGTTTGCTGGAATTTGAACGGAGACCGAAACGCATTGGTTTGTCGACATTCGAAGAATCTTTTGAATGCATCAAAAGAAATATGGCTTCCCGAAAGAAGGCTAGAAGCTTGATGGTATTCTTAGATCAGCAAAGTACTAGAACAAACAAACTTGAAACCAAATCTTTCAGATCTCGAAGCGGTTTTGAAGAAACAACCCTAAAGGATGCATGTGGGAATTCATTCACAACTTCAAAAGGGATGGGGGTGTATTCTGGCCTACTAAACATCCAGAGCGGACTCATGAACTTGAAGTTTTGGTTCGCTTGTTTGTTTTGTTCAGAATTCTCTTAGTTCAGAAACCCATCGCGCTAACCACTAGTCCTTTCCATATCCAATTCAAAAACTAAGGCATGGGAAGCTTTTTTAAACTCAGGACTACTTATTAACTTAAAGTTATATTATAAAAAACTTATGCTTAAAACAACACTCTAGGCTGGCTATATTTCAAAGGCGGCTTTGTTGAAGTTTTGGATAAGAAATTTTTTAAAGCATTAAAGGTCTTGATTCCGTTTGCAACATTCTATTTATTTGAAACTGGTAATAATAAAAAATGAATAAAATCGATAAACTAGGAGGAAGTTGGGGGTTAACTTTAGTATCAACAAATGCTCACTTAATTCCTGATCAAGTCGAACTATACCTATGGAAAATGTGAGAAAAGAGCACGATAAGCCAAAACTTCATTCCATTTTGCACGAGGTAGTAGGCAAGAAGGTCGAATCTTATTTTGACTTCATCAGTAGGAATATGAATAGAAGGGATTTCTACTTCGAACCCATAGATTCCCACATCACCTAGTTCAACACCATATTCAATCATCTAAATCTTCTCATCAATGTAATGGAAGACATAAACTCGTTTATACAACTACGAAATGAGCTGTACTTCTGCATAATGTGTCTTATTTATATATCATCAAACAAAACACAAAATTCCACTTCAGTTATCTCAGCTATTGCTCAATTCACTGTCTTCAGTCCTTTTTTTAAAATTCTTGTTATTCCTCATCAGGTCTATCCCATACTTCTGCAGTTCCTAAAAAATTCAGTTGCAATGCTTCTGTCCGTGGCACTCGACACACAGTATCAATTATGACTTGGGATGTAACGGTGACATTTTTCACAACTACTGCTGAAAAATGCATAATTAACAATTTTTTATGTGTGTTATCTGATTCGGATATTATGTTTAGAAATGTATGGGAAAAATGGATTGTAGCACATTTTAATTACATATTATTTATCTAACTTAAATAACATCTTTTATTATTGATAATACTTTAAAACGCATTTTTATCACTTATTTTTCAAATAAGCATTTCTAATCTGTTCCGTAATCAATGGTATATTCTTATTAGTTCCCGGATCATAGTTACATTGCTTATAAAGATAATTTTCAATTATCAATACAATTTTAATAATTTTTCAATTATTAATAGAGCTAAAATAAATAACTTTATTAATAATTGAAAATATTTTCAAGTAATATTAGTCTGGGCCGAGTGATTGGCGCGTGGTGCCACAGGCTTCGGGTTCGAGTTCCGGCGCTGCCATGGATGTTTGTAGTGGTTCGGATTCCTCTGTAAACCGTAGATCCTTGTCCAATATGACTGTTGGGCGTAATTGCTATCAGCCCTACCCGTAAAAAGAAAACATCTCCTGTTTGGAATTTGCCATTATCTATCTATGACACTATCTTGGCCCATCATGGAGCGGTTGCGCCAATGAAGGAGAATATTAGTCTACGTATTCTTTCATTTGCAGTTATTAAAAATTTGCATAAAGAATTAAGTATTTATCATTTTAAGAAAAATTATTTCGTCGCTTTCTTTTACCTATATAATTTTGTTAACAAATATCATTAAAAAAAATCGTCTTTTATCTTTTATGCTTAAACCTTATTCAGAAATAGACTGCATTGTTTTCATATATTACCTTATCCTATAAAGAAATATAATTCTTTTATAACAATTGTCGTAAATTATAGAGAAAATAAATATAAAGATTAATTTGAACTTACATAAACAAAGATACATTTTTTTTTAATTTCCTATTTTTTACATTAAAAAAATTTTTTTATTCAGAATTTTTGTCTAGCGTGCATATTTTCTTTTTCATAATTTACATATTTTCTTTATACAGATATTAGTATTTTATTACAAATCTCAGAAACGAAGAGTAAAATAAAAGATTAATCTGGATTTTCTTACTTGAGTTGAAAGAAATAAGTGGCCCTTACATTTTCTTATAAGTGAAGTCGATTCAATTTTGTATCCAGCTTCAAATGGATAAAAGGATAAAGCTTTATCGTATTTAAGTTTTCATGCCCTCATTTAAATCTATCCTACAATACACTTTCAACTTGGTTTGTATGTCTCCAAAAAAAAAAAACAGATTTCCAAGGAAATAATTGACTGGAGGGAAGTTGGGGTCTAAAATTATTTCCCCGGGAAATAAGGGAAAGGAAATAGAGATTTCCTCGAGATTTTCTGTTTGCTTTTGGGTTTTTTCCTTCCGAAAAGAAGAGAACAATGTCGAAATGTGGATCAAATAATCGTTGTCGCTGTATTTCGAGAGTTTAATCCTAATCGAACTGTGTAGGAAGAAACCGACCTTTTCTTTCTTTTTTAGTAGCTACGGATTTGCCGCGACTCTTTCCATTTTTAAAATCGAATGAATATTCTTGTTTTATTTACTTTTTTCTGTTTTCGTGCTGTCTCTTCAAAGTAATCATTTGTCACTGCACTGTCCAATGAAAAGCTCTTTTATTTGACTTTCTTTCGTTTCGTTGATTTTTTTCCTATTAAATCATAGAGAATTGCAAAAGAAGACGGAGCTCTCTGTTTTTAAAGTTCTTATTGTAGAACAATTACGAAGTTTTGGGTAAAGGATACAGCCGTAAATATAATTATTTTCAAAAAAAAAAATAAATCTTGGTTAGGGTTTGCTTTGAATTTGGAGTGTGTTTAATGATTACTTTTTTTAGAACACACTGGGGATTTGGGCAAAAATGACTTGTTATTGGAGTTTCTTTCTAAGTTTTTATTTCCAAAAAACAAAATGATTTCCCTATTGTTATTGTGCTGTTAGTAATTTTTTTACATTTAGTAGAGAGTAGTAGTTAATAATACATTGAAAATATTTAGAACTGTGTTTAAATTGTCTTTGATTGCGAGGATGAGATGAAATTCATGATTTTGTTTAAAAATATTCTACAGCTTAGTTTAATCGAAGAAAATATGCTAAAAAACATGTATATATTACAAATAGGTGCCTAGTTGTTAAAGTGAGTGGGCTAGATCAGCTGTTTTAAAGTCATAAATTTAATTCTAGGCTATAAATTGATAATATTAGTGTTACATTTAAGAAACAATTATGCATAAAATGTGCCCTTGATTTTGTTTAATAAATGTGTAATTAAATCTTCAATGTTTTAGTATTTTAGTTTACATTATTAATATTTGATCTTGCAAAGTATTCTTTATATTTTTGTTAATGTAAATAAGCTAAAAATAATTTTATTTTTTTTTACAGGAGTATTCGTAGCCTTAGACAGAAACGACGTTTTTAAAAGAGAATATTTTGTATTTTTATCACAATGGTTCGACAACAACAACAACGTACAGGTAACCCAGGTATGTTATCTCACTTTATTTTGAAACCTTTGTGTCAGAAATGATTAAAATTTCCTATTGAATCAACGCTTTTCTTCTTTTAGTTGAAGGATAAGAAAAAATAATCCGAATCGCTGATAGAACTTAATATACATGCAACAGAAAAGATAAATTAAACTTTTAACAGTACATTCAACTCAACTAGAAGAATCTAAATTTGTAAAAGCACTCACTCCAATTAGTATTTTCACTATTAGCATCGTAAAGAATCAAAACATTTGGAATTTGAATTTCCATAAGTTGATGGGAAGTTCTTAAATTCTATTTCAAAAATAAAGTTGTAAAATTGTTCTTGTTTCATTATTCAATTTCTAAATCTTTTACAAAGTAATTTTAAACAAACCACGATGGTGATATACAAAGTTATGATTTTAAAAAACCGATTGAGAAACTTAATAATAATTTCAGCAGCTTTATTTTTTAATTTTACAGCAATACTAGTAAGTCTAATTTCTGCTATAATATTTTGAATAAGTTTCCTTTTGTGACAAAGTTATTTAGGAATGAAGCCAATATTGTTTTACACTATGATTATTATTGTTGATGGCTTCAAAATATCCAACTCTACATGTCTTTTTGTATCCTAGAATTATACTCAGTAAACATCAGTGAATATAAGAAATAAATTTACATTTTTGACAATTTTTTTTTTAGCTTTATTTAGAGGAAGATGGAAAACTAAAATTATTGAAAAAAATAAACTTTGGTTATACTATTTGGTTAATAATTTTTAATATTTTTTTTTCCTTTTATAAAGTTAAAATGAGCATAAATGATAGTTTATTTAATAACCTATATTTTAAATTGTATGATTTAAAACTAAAACTAAAACTATTTAAGACATATAAAGAGACTCTTCACTTAATACAATTTAGTAATGCAAACCCATTGCCAGTTCCTTCAATTTGACTCAATCTCTTTAACTTGAACAAAAGTGAGAGCAATTGCACGATATTTTTTAACTATGCAATTCCAGCAATGACATTTTCTGAAGAATAAAAAATGGCTTCAAAATCCCTTTCCCCTTAGTTATTTTGCGCTGCCTGATTATTAGTGATGTGAGCAAAGCACTCTTAAGTGCAGCTCCTAATTCAGGCTGGAATTTGTAATTTCAAGCATGGAGTGTTGTCTCTGTCCTCAAGACAGCAGAATAATAAAAGGTTTTCAAGTCCTTTGGCAACAAACGAGCATCGTGAAAACAAATCACTTTCCTTTCGCTCATTTTTATCACCTAAATGGCACAATCAATGCCCAAAGACGTACAATTTCCCAGTTTTCGAGAAGGGGCTTTATGAAAGGCTTCGCAAAACACCATTCCAAATTTCTTTACACATTTAAGGATTTTAGTAGAGGTGTATTAATTAAATTTTTAAATTGAAATTATTTGTTATGAAAAATAATGTTTTTTTTTTTTAATTTGACATTCATTGATAGTCATCAAAATGAACAAAGTTTTAAGAGATTTTTTTTTTCTGTCGGATCATTTTTTTTATCTGTATGTATTGCCTGAGGGAAAAAAATAATGGGAGAAAAAAACTGGATTTTTTTCTTAATAGCAAATTTTATGTTTGAAACAATGCTTTTTTTTTTTTTTTTTTTTTTTTTTTTTTTTTTTTTTTTTTTTTTTTCTTTCAGTTTTTACTTTTAACACTTTGTGAATTTTTTTGTATTATTCTGAAAATTTTTTTTTTAAAAAAAGAATGGCATTTAATTTTTAATTAGAACCGTTTTCTAAGAGCAATCAATTGTGCCAAGATAAATTTTATTTTTTGATATTACTTAAAAATTTTATTATCGAATTGTGATGTATCCATTTTTTTAACTTAGGTATCACAAAAAAAAATTTTAAACTAAAGTTACATATTTATTTAAAAATCAGAGTTGCAATTGTTACGTAAGGTATGATTTTTTATTGCATATATTTATTTAAATATATTGTTGATTTACGAATGCAAAGCTTGTCAAATAAAAATGCAAACTAGGATCACCATTGAAGTAAATAATTAATGTCAAATGAATTTCAGTTGAATAATTTTATAAGATTAATTGAAGTAATTTGTCATCCAAGTGCTAGAATAAAGTATTTAAGGCTGTAAAACTAAATAGTTAATAAAAATGTGGTCAATATACATAAAATTTAAATATTAATAAGTTTAAATTTGTTTTTCGGTAATATTTAAGGTAAATTTGGTGTTGATTGCAATTTAAGAACTACTACTATAATAAACAAAATAATAGAGTATTATTATGTCGTAACATTGTATAAATGTTAAGTTAAACATTTTAAAATTGAGAAAATCAGATGGTGAGACAATCGGTTTACTGAAGTATACAGAATTGCTTATAACATAAACATTTTACTGTAACATACAATGTCATTGAAAAGCCAACGACTTCACATATTTAGTTTACTTTTTATCTGCAACATTAAATGTTGAAATTGTTATAGTTTTAAAATTAAACTTTAATATAACGTTTAAGATATTCCCTAGTTGATATGATTAATCCCTTAAATAGTTAAACTTATTTTTTTCAAATACAGATTGGTTAGAGAATTTTTTTTTATATACTAAAAAGGAAAATAGACAATGTTAGATTTTTAATCTATAAGTTTTTATCCTGTTAGATTTATTTCTTATTATAGAAATTCAAAAAAATATTTAACCATTTGGATTAAAATCGAATTAGAATCAGAACTATATAACCCTATGATTCATGGCCAGAAATTTTGAGATCGTTCTACGATATATTGCTGCAATTATATCTTTAAAAATGACTCTATTGCTTTTATTTATATTGGAAAATTGAAAAAATAATAATAACAAGTGCAAGCGGCCATAAGAAATAAAGCGTTCCTCGCCAATCTTTTGTGTACTGAAGGCCATCGAATCAAATGTCTGTAAAACAACATAAGCCACGATAGAATGACTATTGCCAAAAGTACGATACTAAGAGTTGACACGTGTTTGCCGTAGAATTCTATTGTCTTAAGAGCCCAAAATACTCTTTTTTATATGAAAATTAGAATCTAATTTCCTCACGAATTAACTCGTGGTATTTCAAAAAGATACAAATAGGATATAAGAGTATCTGTTAAAGGGTATTCACTAATTATTCACTATGGAGTGATATCCATAGTACTTCTGTTCAGTTCATTTCATAGCTTGTTGTATTTCTAAGAAGTTTTTCCATGGAGATTGTGTATTCATTTGATAATGGCGTAGAAGCCGCCACTACAGCAGTTGTTGTGAATGAGGGAGGAAAGCGAAAACCTGTGAGCACGTCGACCCATGGATTCTAGGTCATTGCCTTTGTGGGAGCGACGAGGCCCCCCATTCTATTTTGGGCCCGCGTTTCTTTTCTGAGAAAGGGTCGGTATTCCCGGTTATTTTTTGTCACGCTCCCTTTCGTCCTCTGGGGTCCAAAAAATAAAACGCAATGGAAAACAAAAAAGTATTTAGAAAAAGCCCGATATAAAAAGAAAAAAACAAGGGAAAGAAAAAAAAAACGGTTCGGTTTAAAAAAAGTCTACGGTGTCTCTTCAAACGGTTTTGTCAAAGCTGGCTTTTTTTTCGAGTTTTCAAATAAATTTTAACACTCAAATAGTCTCGACACTCTTTAGTCGTACAAATATATAAAAAGGTTGGTTATGATTTTTTTTTCTGAAGCTTGTTGTCTCTCTCTCCCCCACATTTTTTTCCTTTTTTTTCCCCCCTTTTCGCGGTTAATTTTTTGTTTTCAATTTTTTTCACGCTTTCATTACATATAAATGATTTCGAGACAGTTATTTCTATTATTCGCATATTTTTTCCTCTTTTACTTTTAATTTAAATAATTTCTCCTCCGTTGAACTAAACCTTAAGTGAGAGAAAACATAAAGGAATGATTTTTCTCATTTAATGTTTAAACGTTTCTGCTGTAAAAAAATAAAGAGAAAAAAATGAGGGGAGAAAATGCAGTGGATATATATACATTTTACGGCTATAACTAAAAGGTACTCTAATCGTGTTTGCCTTTTATACTTTTATTTTTGAATGTAGGATCAGTTGTAAAAACTGGATTTAAAGGTTTGTTTGAATCTTTTTAGAATGTTATTGAATAAACCTTTTTAATACCTTTTCGAATTTGTTTAGTTTATTAAAATTAATAAGTGAAACATGCATTGTTAAATTAAATCTAGAATGGGAAAGCAATTACATAAATCTAATCCTGCATAGTTTTATTTTATTGTATTTGAATAGGTAGTCAAGTTGGAAATTAAATAGAATAATTTTTTTAATTAAATTTAAATATGTAATCGGCTTCATCAAGGAAAGCCCGGATGACATGACATGACACGTTCATTTTCTTATGCTTCATCATATGTCTATTTTATTTTTTAAAAAATAGAATATAATTTTTTTAAATAAATTTATTACCTAATTTGATGAACAATTGAAACAGGAAAAATGTTAAACAATTTCGAAATGGTTGTTTCTAAGTCATAATATTAAAATGAGCAAGAATATTTATAGCATATGTATGTACGTTATATATATATATGAATAATGGCGAGGGATTTTGGTGAAATTTGGTTTTTTTGTGTATGTTTTGTCAAACATACACAAAAATTTTTATCAAAATCGGTCCAGCGGTTTAGGAGGAATTCAGTAACAAACACATGTACAGAAGAATTATATATATTACAGATAAATAAATAAACGAATATATATTTATTTATCTGTATATCTATATATATATATATATATGTGTGTGTGTGTTTATATAAAGGGCACAACATATGGATACAAAAATGAAAGGAGAACAAATGTAGTGCGAAATAGGAAATTTGACACTTCGAAAGCTACTACCATATTTACCGTTATTTACTAGCAATACAAAAACTCTGAGTTGCCTCTCATTCAGGGTAAATAATTGTTCAGCATTGAGAATAATTATTCATTATTCCAAATGCGCCTTTGCTGCAGGAACGAAATTTAAAACCAGTTAATAAACATTAAAATTAAAAGGCGAAAACTGCGTTGGCAGATAAATAAAATACAGAAATTGGTACAAAATATACTATGGCACAGTGTAAAAAGTTGTTTCCCAGGACATCCGTAAAATTTGAAATAAATAGAAAACGTCAGGAAATGAATTATAATATCCTCAAGGTAAGTTTTATCAAGGAATACGTAACCTCTAGATATTATAAACCATGTTATTTCTGCTCGCTATATGACTGGATCCAAGTCAAAGATCCATATTGCGACGTATTCCGTATATAGATAATTTTGGAGGTTTTTTTATGTGTGTGTGGGCTACGGCCAAGCCACAGTAAGTACATGTTGCTCTCAGCCTTCAGTGGTTTGTGCGTCCTAGTATCAAATGAAATTATATTTAGAATTACTTCTGAAAATAAGTCAATTTTTAGTGTTCTATTATTTATTCCATTACAGATGCTCTTAAAGTAATTTATAATAAAGTAATACATAAAAGTGGTCTTCAGTTGGTTGTATAAGTGTATGTAAAAAATTTAACAAAAATTTTTTGGACTAACAAAAGTTTTGTAGAAATTATTCTGTAAATTAAATTGAATTAATTAATTTATCTAACTATTATTTAAATATAAATTATTTTGAATGAAAAATTATCATGTAAAAGGAATAAATGCTATTACGATAATTAAATGATTCAAGAAATTTTACACTTCTTTTTTAAGTGCCCTTTTTTACAATTATAAAATTACTTTTAGCAATTAATTTAACTATAAAAATTTCCTTATTTTCTGTACTAGAATTATTATTTGCATGTTAATATTTTATTTTATCTTATTGTATTAGGTTTTTTTGTTATTATATTTTACATAATATATTATTATTATATATAATTACTGCTCCCAGTTTTTTGCATCGGTTTTGAAATAGTTTTAGTAAGAAACATTTTTAAAGTACAAGCACGAAGGTTTTTCTTATTTATTAGAAATAAGAAAAACACGTCATCATCATCGTTATTATCATTGGCGCAACAGCCCCTTGGTGAGCCAAGGCCGTCTACCTACTGGCAGATTTCGGAGATGATGTCTTTTTACGGGATAGGGTTGTCAGTCCTACGCCCAACGCTCTCAAATTATATTAGACCGGGACGTACGGTTAAAAGTGGATTCCGAACCTCTACAATCATTCATGCCACCTCCGGGATCACAATCATCCATGCACACGAATCAAATTTAATACGGTAACTTCTATACTGTATACTGTACTGTAACTGTTAAATACCGTAACGTCCAGTGAATGCTGCAGTACAATACAGACACAAGGTCCTACTCTAATAACTGTGTAAACGGAATGAGTGACCTGATAAATAGCGCGTACAGTATCCAAGTTATATGCAACGTATCCGCTACCCGGTGAGTAAAATCGATCTGACAGCTTCCATGGTACGGTAAATCAGTAGACCGGTAAGTCCTGCCGTTGGACTCGGAGTGAAAGGTACAACTGTGGGTGTTGGTGACAAAATAGAGGTGCAGTGTAGCTAATGCTAGATATCTACTGTTCTAATGGCAAATTTCCTAGGTCTAAGTGGTTGACATTCGAAAACAACATATCTGTGTAAAACTATGATCAAATTACTTTACTGTTGACCATAACTTTCCAAACAAGATTCGGAAAACTAAAAAGAAACTAATTAAAAGCATATAAACCTTTACAAAATAACAGAAAGAAAAAAAAATGCGAATTGGATAAAAATCATATTTGTATGACCACCACTAGAATAAAAAAAAAA
>BPLQ01006841.1:1503967-1576236 GCA_021605075.1 Caerostris darwini | reverse complement strand
CCCCCCCTTTAAGATGGTTATACTGTTTCTTTTTTTTTTTTCCTCGGCTTCGCTTTTATAGTGCGTCTCAGTTTTTGTGAATGAGAGAGACCACTTTTTTATAGTTTATTTATTATTTGTGAGTCGGGGTCAGGGGGTGGGGGAGAGGTAAGGCATGAAACAATGAATTTTGTCTCAATAGTTGTGGAGAGGATGACAGTAAGTTTCGTATGAAGAGAAAACAATTCACTTTTTTTTTTTTAAATTGTCAAATTTTGAGTATTTGCGTGCCTCAATTTAGGTAGAAAAAAAAATATTTTTTTTTTTTTTTGATGATGAAATGAAAGGAGCCTTTTTATTTATGAGTATTTTTTTTTGTGTGTGTGGGGTGTGTGTGTGTGGGGGGGGAGGAGTAGTTATCGTTTTTTTTAAAATTGGCTGTGAGATTTTTTTTATACGCTTAACGAATTTCTTCAGCAAGTACATTACAGATTAATGAATAAATTGTTATCAGTTAATCAGCATTGATATAGGGCGTAAAATTAAGTTATACAATAATTTTTATAGAAATTTAATTGCTTGTTAAAAAAAGGCATGCAATTTTTTAATCTCTTATTCAACCACGTGGGTGATTTTTTTTATTATTAATTGTGTCATTGATCTTACCCAACTATTTCTATGTAATTTCACTGTTTAAATAAAAAATTTTTATTTCTACAATTTATGAATTACGTATTTTTTTTTTTTTTTAAATTTAATTATCGGCAATTCCTGTTTATTTTTATATTTAGAGGTAACTGTTATGAATATGTTTTTCTTCATAGAGTGTGAACTAAGTTATAAATCATCTAGTGAATAAAAAATGATATATACTTGAAAATACTTCATCTTAGTAAACTATTTTTGTTATTGTAGAGCTCTCTAAATTAGTTTATTTTAATTATCTGATTCTGACACCTTGGTTTCTTGCCATCGCCCTTTTTCACTCATTGGTTTTGGCACTTTAATTATAAATATTAAAATATTTTCACTTCAGCGACGAGCGAAAAAATTTTAAACTGCCATTAGCTCTTTCAAAAGTTTTAAGATGTTTAATAAATTCATTTATTTAATGGTAGGATATAATTTTCTTGAAATAGCTTCTTTTTTTGTTCCTTTTACTTAAAATTTCTATTTTGTTGCAATTTTAAGACTGGTTGTTATTTTGAATTTTTTTTTTTTACAAAATGTTGAGAATATTAATTTTATTTATTTTGCTTTTAAGCGTTCTCAAATTTTAATTCTTGTGACGAGTCCCTTTTTTTACTGTTCAGTGAGGCTTTTCCTTAGCTTAACACCTCTACTTTTCTATGTATTTAATTTATACGTTAACTTATAATAAATACATTGAATTATCTTTCATTTTCTCGAAATTGAGATATTTCGAGTAATTCTTTAAATGTTTTTAATTAATTAAATGTTTTTATTTAATTAACTGAGTAAGTAGCTTCTATTTAATTAAATTAAAAAAACATTTTAAATTTATTTAACTGATAGTTTGTCAATATATTCGTATAATACATATATCATGCCATGTCGTGTCTAGTCACGTGCAGCATCACGTGGCATTAACGTAAAAGACAAAGCACACAGTTTGGCTGCGTTTCAGATTGTAATTAGTGGGTATTTTCAGAAGTACAAAACGAAACGTAACTTTTATGCATGCCAATTTACTTGAAATGCCAACTTTTTATAAAATTAGAATTTAAAAAGGAACACATTTACTGATGTTGTCAACACAACTATAAATTTGTGTTTATTGAAAAAATGAATTCTAAATTGCCCAGAATTTCTAAAACGGCCAGCTATGAATGCGTGCTCAATGGATGGTAAATTTGTTTCAATTTGGGAGACTTAATAGTGATTAATACCGAATTAAGATGCTCTGAGCATAAACTTTTTATTTAATTAATCCTTTTTGACACCTGAAAGCAAATCTAAAAATCCACCCCAAAACAATAAAAAATTCTTTTATTGTGTCGTTAAAGGAAGTGCGTTCTTTTCATTCTTTCAATATATTTATGCTTTCTTAATAGAGCATTAAAAAATGATCGCAGTTTAACAAATGCCCGATTGAAAAGATTTATTGAACTCTTTTACGATTTTCTTTTGCCACTTTAAATGGCTTTTTTTTCTCTTTGCTTCGACGGGCCTTTTCGAACTTGCGTGTAGAATTGTAGCCTATATTTTTCAAATAGCGGACGAATTAATTTCACTTTAACGAAGCGAAAGAGAGAATAAAAAAAAAAAAAAATCGCTTTTTTTTCTCTATTTTTTTCTAATCACAGTATATAAAAGCCCTCGAAGTTATTCTGCCGTTATGTACACGAGTATAAATTGTTTCGATTTTTTCTCCTCTTCATTTTTTTTCCCTATCCCCTCTAACGACAAGTTAAGGGCAGGGGGAAAAGAAAATGAGAGGGGAAGAAAAAAAGGTCCCTCCCTACCCCAATCACCCAGCTTGAAGAGGGTTGCTAATTTCAGCTTGGTTTACACCTTCTCCACTAAGCACGCTGTGACGTCGAATTAACTGACAATGCTCTTAGTCTTCCTTCACCATTACGCATTAATTATGAACGGCTTCATTACGTATTCCTAGTATCGAGCGGCCAGCTAGTCCTGACTGGCGGGGAGCTCTTAAAAAGGGGCGGATTCTTCATGGGACGCACACACACACACTCACACACACACACACACATACACATCAGTGATGGCACGCGCCGCTCCCTCCTCTTCACTCCACCCCTCCTGCCCAGTTTTTCCCCTTTAGCATCCTTCATGATAAAGAGCGCCTCTAGTCGTTGATCCGGCTGCACGATCTAATTGGCTGCCTAAAATCTGTTTTCTCGCCAAGTCACCTTCGCCAAAGTTTTCCATTTTTTTTTTTTTTTCCCGCCTGGTCGTTGTACACGACCGGAAATTTCCGACGTGAAAATCGTCTCCTTCCCTGCAATCGCACTCGTAAAAAGCGAAACTGCACTGTTTCTCGGGTCGACACGATTCGCCTTGGGTACAAATGTACAAGGGAGCTTTTTTTTCTTTGCCATTTTGGTTTGAATTTTTCCGCTATCAGTCAGAGAATCATAAAGTGTTAAATATGATTTTAGTGCCGGGTGAGCATGTGATCCATACACTCACTCGTTTGTATTGGGGCGTCTTGCAAAAAAGAATTGCAAAAGGGGGAAAAATGTCCTTTTTCCTTACTGTAGTGCCCTTTTTGATTATCTATCTGATTAGCATCCAAAAAGTTTTGTTTAGTATTTTAATTTGTAATTTGTTTTGTTAGTTTAGGTAGCAATCTTTATTATTTTTTTAAATTTAAAACAGAAAGTGGAAGTAAAATACATGTTGAAAGACAGTAAAAAAGTAAGTTATAAGACTTGAATTTTTGAATGTTTATTTAGAACAGAAAAAATATAAAAGAACAAGTGGCGGGATATTTTTTTTTTCTTTTCCCTAAAAAAGATGAAGAAAAAGAAGTCCCCCCCTCCCCTCCCGAGTTCTTCCAGGATACCGTGGCATATTTTTCTCTGTCTATTAATACCACTTTCAAAGAGTATGGGATACTTATACTCAAGACTCTCTTTATGGATTTATGATACATCTTTTAATGTGAAAAAATAAAATAAATATTGTTAAGACTTGAAAAATAACGTAATAGACTTTGAAGTCTTGAATTTTAATTTTAAAACCTGAAATTTTATAATTTTTTTAAAAATATAGATAAAAAAACTTTTGTTGAGCAATAAGTAAAATAACTAATCACATAATTTATATGAATTAAACTTTTAAAAAAATATACTTAATTTTCAATCATTTATAGAACGAAGCTGTTTGAATTTCTTTACCCCTTTGTCTTCAGATGCGATGATATATAGTAAGTTTTAGTTCAATTTCACAAGCTGTATAAGGTATTTCTCAGAAACGTAAGAAAACCTTTAATAAAACCAGTCTTAAAATGAATCATGCGCAGAATTCTCTACTATTAAAGTTATTATTATCAAGTATGACAATAAATTGTTTTTCCATTTATATAAGTATTTAGTATTCTTCATGTAAATAGATGCAGATCAAATATTTAGTCCATAGAAAAGTCTCAAAGTTGATAAAATCAACCTATGTCCATGTATACATAACGACTAATTTATCAAACACATTTTTTAATGTATATTATGATACCATATTCTTACCATAAATATAACCACCATTAACATAATGCTAATGATGGTTATATTTATGGTAAAAATATTTTCCTTATGTTTTCTCAAGTGTCATCTTTATTTGAATTTGAACCTCACTAGAGTTTTCTTTATTTTAAGTCAGAACTGTTTGCATTCGCTCGATTTTCCGCAATATGACCCCAACGAAACAAAAACAACTGTTTTATTTTTCCAACCGACGGACTGTGTCTACTCTTTTTAGGGATCTAAATCTACATAGCAGATTGCTTCCCCCCCTCTTTGAGGAAGTTCTTTTGGAGGGGGAGGTGAGTTCCTCGCCAGCCAATGAGATGCGGAAGCTTGCTTTGGACTGAAAAGAGGGTTTTGAAAGGAAAGGAGGCAAAAAGGAGAAGGGGTGGGTGTCTTCTTTGTGCTAATGAGTGGTCGGCTGCTCCAGAAAGAAATGGCTCCTTCCCTTCATCCTTTGGAAGGGGTTGATTTTTGCTCAATGTAATGAGAGGATGGCTTTAAAAACAAGATGCTAGCTCCAATTTTGCGTTTAATAAGTTAACGACTTTTATTTTCGCTTCTCATACATGGAATGCATTTGGGTATTTTCGACTGTAGAGAATCTGAAATCATCAATGATAATTATTAAAACTTCGGGTTTTTTTTTTAACATTACATTTTTAATTCCTTCACCTTCTGAACTATTTTCAAGAGTGATCTGTCTCTAAGAAAAGAAGAAAGTGATGAGATTTGGGAATAGTGTCAACGAAGCTGCATAAAAGTCAATGGCCAGGAAAAAGAACTTCTTATTTTAATGTAAATTTTAAAAATATGTCAGAAAAACGTGAAAATAATATTGATCCCTAAAACCTAGAAAGGATATATATATTCCTATGTAAATAGCATTTTTTATGGTAATGTTTTATTCCGATACTTTGTGAAACTTATATCTTATTTGACGATCCAAGAGTACAAAACTGGTTTTCTCCAATTTTGTATTTTAAAGATTCTTATCCATACATTTAAATTGCTTATATCTTATTTTAAAAGAGTAATAAAAAGAATCTCAATCTGTAATTCCTTTAACTTTTCTTTAAAATAAGTTTAAATATAATATATTTAATAACCCAGTTGAGACAAACTACTTGAAGTAGTCCTATTATTCCTAAGTCAGTGCTATTTGACAACATCCTCATTCAGTTTTGAATCGCCGCGTAAAATTGCAGCCCATCTGTTTGAAAGAGTTTCATTGTCTTAAGACCGGATACGAGGAGATCGACTCGAATGAAATTGAATTTATCCGCCGATTGCGAAGTCTCCAATTCCCTGAGACTTAATCAACGACCACCTGTATCGCCTTGCTTGTCATCACTCCCCTGTATTTACACCCTCCGCACCTGTCACTCAAAACCGCAGGGTCATCTCCTCTTCTATTAGGAACCTCTTATTAAAAACGATGCCGCGCTTGGACCCGACGCGAAATCTTTCTATGTCTACTTTCTCTCTTTTGGTGGTCTCTTTTGGGTTACATTTTGTTTTTAATTGGAACTCGCCTTTTAGGTGTTCATTTTATTTTAAAATTTTAAAGATACGGAGGGCTGCTTCTTTGGAGACATCTGATTTTAAAAGATTTAAATATAATATATTTAATAAAACTTAAGAGAACTTCAGTAGAATTGGGCAATTGTAAAAGTGAAGTCTAATTAAAATGCATTTTCGATTAAAAATATCTACACTAAAAAGATCGTAGTAAATTACTGTCCATTTCTTTTAATAGTACTAAAGAAAAACAACTATAGGACATTTGATAAATTTTCACATTTTATCTTCGATTGCTATCAACAGTAATGCCATATGTACTCGAACATTTATTTATCTTTTATCTTATTGCAATAAAAAATATTATTAAACTACTACTGAAATTATCGACATATAGCATTTATTTTTTCTAGATTTCTCATAAACTTATGATACATAATTTTTCTACAATAAGTACAGATGAATTCGAAATATTGTCCGGTAATCAAAATTATAAATTATCATGATTTTATTTTTTTCCTCAGAATTCAAGAAAAGTTCTAATCTCAAAAATAACTTCTTATATACACATTATGATGCTCAATATTTGCTTTGTATTTCGATGTGTAATTTCACTTGACAAAAATCATCCCTTCAAATTTCTGGAAAGTGTTGCAACTGAAAAATTAGTAGAAGTCTTCAGCAATACAAAGAAAACTTTTTGTTCTAATTATATAACCACAAAGCCTGTTGGTTTTAAAATCTTCACCATGTCTAACCACTCCAACAGACTTAATGGGTTTTGAAAGTAAAATAATATTAGCACAGCTGAATATACTTCCTTACCAAAATTACTTTTCCTTATCCAGCAAATTAAGGAGAGACATTCTGAAAATGATCGTAAAAGTTTATAAATATGAGATACAAAAACCTCATATATAATGAGGGTTTTATTATTAGACTTATATATAATGTATATTAGGGAAGTTTAAGTGTACGATTACGGGCTAACTGCATCAGCTGTCATAATTTAAAATAACAGAATGTCATTTTCATTTTCGTAGAATTCTGCCACTGTAAATTAGTAGATATTTATAGATGCTGTAAAGAAATTTCATCTTGATTTTAAAGTTAAATTATTTCTCAGGATTAAAGTTTATGTAAGCATAATCATTGTTTTCAAAAGGTATGTATTTCTATGTTTTTACCTCGAGCTAGTATTAAAAATCCAACTTATATTGTTTTGCGAATGATAAGATTTTTCAAAGCTAAAGGTAGTCCAACAGAGGACAGAAAGCAAAAAGAATTGTAATTTTGAGTTCATTAGCGGCTCGAAATTTGAAAAATTGGTTCGCGAGCTGCACCATCTGTCGAAGGGGTTCTCCTTTTTTGTGCGAAATGGGTGTAGGAGGTGAGCAGAAACAAATGTCCATAAATAAATAGCTTTATTTTCGTAATGATGACGGTTATTTGTCTCTGCGGAGACGATTTGCAAGGCAAACGAATGTGATAAGAAGAACTCTCTGAAACAGACAGCAGATAATCGCGCATATTAATAAAGCCGAGGGCACTACCCACTGCTGTAACAAATTGGGCCCCCTTCTTTTGGCCGCCAAATGGCCCTCATCTTTCGATGGCACCTGAAATTTTGGCGGTCTTCCTTTAATGAGGTCAGCCCTGTTGTCGTGAGTGTCTCCAGGGGAAGGTACAAGGCAGGCGCGGCTGACAGTGACAAACCAAGTTTTTCCACCCTCCCCGCCAAATCAAGAATAAAAATCGTCTTTTGGTGGAGAGGGAAAAAATCTGGGGCTGACCTAAGAAAGGTGGAGCTTTTCGAGGGGGGCTTCTAAATTACCTCATCTTCTGCATGTTCGCTAAACGGTCTTGCTAATTACTTAATGGCACTTACTTGCTCAAAGAACAGAGTCGATTTTTTTTTTCTCCTGCCGGCTATCCTACTCGCTGCCTTCTTTCTCGAAACGTTCATTACCAAGTCGTTAATTTGTCTTCTTAATGAAAAATTAAAAGGTTTACCACTAATTAGCGTCTTGTCTCGAAACGTGGTCCTTGCAATAAGTCAGTCAAGATAGATGTATGTCTTCGTCTTCCTGCCTCTGTGACTGTCCCCTGGTCGCTCTTATCGGTCCCCAATTTTCTTATTTCGGCCTTCCATTCAATGGATACTTCTGCGATAGTTCTCCACAATTTTTTTCCCCCCTTTCTTTACAAATTTCGGTGAAGGTTTCTACATTTGGCGATAATTCGCACCGTGGATTCGATTTTGAAAGACCTTAAGAAATGTCAATCAATTATTCAATTACGCACTCTACATTTAATCTAGCTAGATTTGAAATTTCATTCGAAAGAGTAATATGATTGCGCCTTATTAAAAAAACTTACAAAACTGTTATCAACACTTTGATATTTCTCATGATTTCAGCACATTTTAAAGTTCTTTTTATATATAGAAATATTTGTTGTTTATTTCCTAACTGTGCATGAAGAGAAATTGTTATAAATTGCGAAAGCTGATTTTTCACGTGGAAAATTCATTTTTCAAAAAATAATCTCAATTTGTATGTAGTATAAGATAAAATAACGTTTTCTAAGTATTAAAACACATTTAATTTGCTGTAATCAATCATCGATTTCTTTTGATCACGTTATTACAGTAATTCTGCGAAAAAACGATAAGTTTGTAGAAAGTTATGATATACGTTTGAAAAATTTATAGTTTATCAAATAGATAATCGACCTTCATAGAAGTGTAACGAGATTTTTTTAAATTTTATTTTAAAACGTATGAATAGCAGACTGAAGCATGTAAGAATTTTTTTTATTTCTGAACATGATACACACATTTAGCAGATAATCAAATAAATATTTAAAATATTTCTTCAAAAGCTAAAAGCTTCTTTTAAATTACATTAATATTTTAAAAAACATGTATTTTAGTACATATAGTTAGTTCTCAATATTAATTTAATTATTTTTTTTACTTATTAGGTACCTAATATGTTATTTTGATTGCTTAATGATTACTTACATTTCATGGTAAACATAATCATCATTATTATTAGTTTATTGCACTTAAAATAAAAATCTTTTTTCAAATGTTGTTAAAAATATGCTGTATATTAATTTCCTCTAAACATTACTATATTAGGCAATAAATTTAATCATTGATAATCTTTCTTTTATTTTGTATAATTTAAATGTTTTTTCATCAATATATTATTTTTAATTTAGTTAAAATTGTTCAGGAAACAAATTTTTTTAGGCGTTTTTGATATCGAGTGCCATGAATACGCACATTGATCATGTATTGTGCATCTAATATCATTTTTATTAAGTAATAGTTATTAAGTTAATTATTTGTGTAGAAAAAAAATAAGAATTTAAACTCTAATTATGAAACTGTGTATTTCACACTATGGATTGGTAATTGAAACTCATAAGAATAAAAATTTTTAGGAAACGATTGCTTAGACAATTAACTAGAAACAATGAAATTTTTTATTTCCCGAAAATATAGCAAATAAAATGAATTGAGTATTTTTACTTAATGCTGAGTATGCGTAGAAGATTGCAATAAAATGGAATCGGATTGACGACCTACGACCTCGAACCCGTGTCAAAGACCTTCACAGCGAACTTGAACCGTTATACCAGCTGGGCCCATCCATTGAAAGAGCACCTGCTCAGGGTCAAAAGAATAAAAGGAGCCCAACTTCGGTATTGAAATTCGTTTGCAACTCTTCCATTGGCGGTACCATTGGCGCTGATCGACCGCACCTTGCAACCCTGATCAAGCGATTCCGTTGTACACCAAATTGTCACGAATCTCTTTTCCAGGGGTATCATTAAACAAAGTCGCATCTGATCCACCCACTGCCCCTAACGACTCTTTGCTTTTTGGATCATTTTTACAATAGTTGCATCTCATTTGTATACTCGTCTTCTCTGTATTTTACAGCTGCCGAAAGGGTTCTTTGAAATCGGGACTTGTTCGACTTTTTTTGCTCGGCTCGTTCTTTCACTCTCTTAATGCTTTCCGCGGGATGTTTCGGTTGCGAAGCAAATTGACTTAACATGGGGAGACAGATTGATATTTCGTATAAATAGTGGCTTCATTAGCACTCGATATTCGATTGGGTTCATTTGGTAATGTTGCGCCTTGTCAAAGTTTAGATTATTTTGAAACGTCATTGCGTTTTGAAATGTGAATGCTTTTGTCAGTCATGAAGAATTATTAAATTATTATTATACTTTATTTGCTTTTTCGTCTTTTAATACTCATAGGTAAAAATATTTTAGGATATATGTAAATTTTTAGATGTTATGAAAACTTTCTGCTTTCAAATTACGCATTTTAAATTAAACTACTAAATTAAATTATTTAAATTATATTATTTTATACAATGTTATGTATTAGAAGCACTTTTGATAAAAGTTTGATTAAATTTAGATTTCTTATATCGTAAGAGATACGGAAAAAACATTTTAGATTATACGATGTTCTAAATAAATTTTTTTATTCATTTAATTCTAGCATGCTAAACTTTAGTCCTGCACTAAGTAATAACATATCAGACGGCTGATTTTCATTTCACTTCATTATTAAATGATTCATTTGCAGTTCCTCATTTTTAATTAGAAATAACACGTTCTCTTATTCATTGTGGAACATCGTGGCTCCTCATAGGTTACTTAAGTGGAGAAGGAAAAGACAGTGTCTCCCGGGAGGACTTTTATTCGTAACTGACCGAATCCCGACTCATATGGGATATAACACCAACCACGCAGCCTTAATATTGATGCGAGATGCTTTTACACATTTTCACAATCTCCATCGAGTCTCCGCATTTTTGAAACTATTAGCTGCAAGAATGTTGTTGTTCGATTCTCGGCCATTCTGAACGCTAGTTGTTAAGCCACTGGGTCATGATTCGGACATCAATAGCTCTCTGTTTTACAATCGTTATCGCTATATTCCACCTAAATATTTTTCTTAATTGTTTGTTAAAAAGCATTTGCAGTACATATTTACACTGTTGAAAATAGAGAAATGAAGGGAAAAAGAGGAAATTTAGATTTTTTTTTCAGTAAACTGAAGGACGTTGAGTGAGCTGTTTGAGTGTTGCGCATAGGGCGGAATAACCCTACTCCGTAAAAAAAAACCATCTCTCGTCTCGTAATCTGCCAGTATGCAGACATCCTATATATATATACATTTGTGTGTTTTAAATATTGAACCTAAAAATGGTTAATTCTAACTTTTATTAATTCTCTGGCACTATTTCGAGTTTTATAGCTTGTCTCTGCATAACGACTTGGGGTAAAATATTCAATGCGTGCATAAATATTTTCTTAGGCAGAAGGAAAAAAAATCTTCCTAGTAAAAATAAGAGCGTCCAAAACGTAACTCGAGTAATCGACGTCCAATTAAACATTACGTTGGGATCTTTGCATAGGATACTCCTGTCACGTGCCTCTTAATGAACTCTCATTTAATAAGGTATCTCATCAGGTCTTAATAGCTTCTGCGTAAAGCTCCAGGGTCAGATGAAGCGCTTTTCACAATTTCCTTGCAATGTCATCTGAAATTCATGAAAGCAACTCATACATGCTAAATTCATCGCTGTTTACAGAGACAATTGGTTTAAGTAACTTTTTAAATATTAATATCGCAGGTAGGAAATCGATAATAATAATTATCCCTGTGCTTTATTGAATAGACTTATTTCTCAGGAGAGATTATTTGAGATTGAAAATAGGTTTTGTTCATGACTGTGACTTTTGCTTGATTCCTTTCTATTTGGCGAACCTTGTTTGTATTGGCAAGTGAAATGAGAATGCAAAAGAAAATTGGACCTATTTGCAAAGATGTACATCGCTTTCCTGCTAAGTTGTTTCGAAAGGGTAAAGAAAATAGTGTTGGTCATATAAATTGATTTTTGAAATATTTTATTTTATAATTATTCATTTTATTTGGTTATTTATAAATCATCGAATATTGAAATATTTGATAATTTATTTGTTTAAAATATAAATAAATAAAGATCAAATGTTCGTAAAAAAAAATCTGTTTTTTTTTTCCTTTCCCGATTATAAAAAAAAAAAAAACATCGCTATGCAAAAATAAATTTATCTATTCTATATTAATATCTAATCTGATTATCACTCTTCTATTCAGTTGGAAATATGTTGAATTTTGAAATATTTGATTGTTTATTTGTTTAAAATATAATTAAATAAAGATCATTTACAGGGAATTAAAACATTCCTTAAACTTTCGTTTCAGAAACATTTCGTGTTTTTCATTTCTCAAATTCTAATGTTCGTAAAAATATAATTTCTGCTTTTTTTTTCTTCCAGTTGTAAACAAATTATTTCTATGCAAAAATAAATTAATCTATTCCACCTTGTCACTTTAGGAATTTGCAAATTGATTTTTGAATTAAAAAACATAGTTTTAAAAAAATTCCAAGTAAAACAAGAAATTAATAAATTATTAACTTAATTAATTTTTAAATCGACAAGAAATACTGAATAAATTTTTACCTTTTTAATAATTATTTTATATCAGTACATTTAAACATAAATTATTTGGGGCAAAAAATCAATCCAAAGTCTTATTTTATATGAAGTTTTTCAATAAAAAAAAATGTGTATGATTGTGTTTTTCTTTTTAGTTTATCTTACAATTTTATTTACATTAGTAATGTTATTTCTTTGTATTTCGTCATCTATTAGTCTATTTTTTTTTGCGGGGGGGCAAATGTCATGCATCACATTGTTTATAAAATTATGAATGATATGTTAATTACATTTGCAAAGTGTAAACTTTTATCGATAAACGATCATTTTCTAATTGAACAAGATCAATTCATTTGTATTTAATAAATCGTCATTTCTTTTACGATTTGCCATGAAGCAGTAACAATGAATCAGAGCAAATAGCGATGACAACTTGTGACACGTTTTGAAATACAACCGATGAAAATTTCGTTTGGCAGTATACGAAGATGCTCCGTTTTGTTAAGAACAATTTACCCCCCAAAAATGTTGGAGAGCGATCGAGTGGAGCAAATCCCCTTATGTTTTTCTTTAACGAGATCTATTATTGAGTAGGGTGGGAGAAATGAAAAAAAAACCTTCCCAAACCCCGAGCTGCTACTCGTGGTGCCACCTATCGGATCCACAGATGGAATTTCAGCTCGCTGCCCACACGTGTTGGGATGGCCGTCACGTGACCTCCGATAGGGCCAATCATCCATCAGAAGGGACTGGACGATGACAGAGTTTTTCTCCCTCATTCCCCCCACACACTGAAAAGATATTTTTTCTGTCTTTGTTTTTGTTCCTATTTTGAGCTCCTGCTTTATGGGTTTTTATTTCTTCGCGTTTTTTATATGCCGGGAGAAAAATTTTATTTACTTCCGATTATCATTTTTATGTTGCTGTGACAAGTCGTGATGTTTATTTAAATACTTTTTTTCTCAACGAGTTTTCTTCTACACACGTGGTTTTTGTTTTCCTTCTTTTTTGGTGCTTTATTAAACGTAGTCACAACAGTGGGCTTGTGCGAGTTGGTTTTTAATTTAAGAGTTATTCATTACGTTTGGAGAGAGCTTTGATTAAAAAAAAAACTTATTATTACGTTTAACCTTGGCAAGAAATAAACACGTCATGTTTTTTGTCTGAATTATATGTTTTTCAAAAATTAAAACGCTTACAATATATTAAGAAAATAATCTTACTTGGGTTTTATATTGAGTCCTAATTAATAATTACCGACCAATTAACAGATTACATTTAAAAATTAAAAAAAAAAATTATTAAAATTTTCTGATCTTCATTTTGCATATCATAAATCCAACTTTTGAACTAACTCTCGAAAAAATATTTATCATTTTTCACTTTTCATTTCATTTAGAAATTTATTTCAAATTGCGTAAATATATATAAATGTGTGTATGTTCCCATGTTAATGTATCGTTCATTCTTTTGTTGAAAATTCAGCTTAAGAATTAAGATAGACGAAACCAACTTGACATTTAATAAGGTTTATTTTCAAAGGAAAACAAGTCGAATCACTAATTAATAAATTAATAAATTTAATTAGAACCTTCAAAATCACTAATTTTGAAGGTTCACAATTTTAATTAAAATAATTGATAGAAATTAATTGTGGATAAATGAAATAAATTAAGATTATTAAAGAGTTAATAATGCTAATTAAGTTTAAATAGTGAATTCATAATTTTTTTTAAAAATGAAGCTATAATTGATGTGTCTTTTTCTTGTTATTCATTCCTAGTTACAGGATATATTGTTAATTGTTTTGAAAAATTTTTAATTGTTTTGAAAATGTAAAAATTTGTTGTGGAGAAATTTTATTGTAGGCTGTCTGTGACGTAATTGTAATATGGTAATTCTTGACCGTTAGAATGCCAAATGAAACACCATGGTTAAGAGTTAATGAAACCTTTAAATAAAATATAGATCATCCAAAGAAATACCGATAATATTTAATGAAAATATTTTTTATTCATCATTTATATGAATATTTGTGGCGAGTATACCTTAGAATCAATTCCGCAAAACCAACTCGAAGACATACAAGCGTTGTAACATATTGTGACCAGTATTGAAATTGAAAGAATCATTTATTATTAATCCTTTTGAAATATGACATGTTCGAATTCAATTAATTTAACGATTCTTCCTTAAGTATTTGTATCTGATTATCAATACTGTTTAGACATTAGCATTATCTTATTTGGACGTTGAGCAGCCGAAATCGATTTTTTTTTTTGAGAAAAACAACATTAATTGTTATAAAGCATATTTTAATTGCAAACTTATATCTTTATTATTAATGCTCATTTATTAAAATATGCAAAATTGGGGAAAAAAATTAATAAAAATGAATAACTGCTACTATGGCAAAACTTCACATTTTTTTATAATTTTTTTTTTAATTTTTATTTTATCCTTTTAATAATTTCCTTGCAAATGAATCTTTTACTCAACGAACAGCTTCGTAGAAATTATCTGTGAATAGTTGCGAGTTTATATTTTTAACGATTTGCAAATAAAGTGTTAGGAACGCTTTCTTTCAAATCAAATCCGGATTTCTGTTTTAAAAACGAAAATTATCGCGAAATTGAAATGCCTTGAAAACAGTATAAATCTTTACCATAATTGTGCAACTATCATTAGAACAAAAATAAAATAAATAAAATAAAATACAAAACATAATACACTAAAGGGAAGTTGTCGGTAATGTTGTGATTCTATAGTTCGCAAGTTAAATTGCTGCTACGAAAATTGAGAAATATGAACTCATGACGGGAAATGCAAAAACTCAAGTTTTGATATTAAACCAGCTGTTCACTATGTTTAAGGTGTTGCAGCGGAATCATTCATCGTTTTGGTCGTGGCGCCGATATACTATATAGTAAGTACTTAGCTTTTCCTTTCTGTAGACATAACTAATTTTTTTAATGTCTCTATCACAGTCCAATGTTTACAGTTGAAAGACAAAACACACCTAAGGGAGACTTTATATGAAAGCGAAAATGATAACAATACATCAAAAATAAAATAAACAACAGTGGTTGAATGATTTTACCGCTGAAACAGATTAAGGCGTCTTTTATTCATTTGTCAGTGCTTGGCAAGGGTTGTCATTTCTTCTTATTCCTCTAAGTGTTTTCGTATGAAATTTGCTTCGCGTAGAGAACATGTTTTTAGGAAAACTGACCGGATGTTTAAATCTTTCTGCCAGTTTTATTTAATCACAAAGCGGAACACTTCGAGAAGTTTCTGCGTTTGAACGGAATGTACACTTTTCGAGTTCTTTCTTTCACCAAGTTTTAATAATAGTTTCAATTCTGCGAAAGTGAGATTGTATTTTGAATATTATTTTTAGTGAATTTCTAAGCGAGTCATTTTCCTTTGTAAAATTTGATTACTATTTAAAACTTGTATCATTTTAGCCGCATTAAAATGAATTATGAGGTTCGTGTCAATCGTCTTTCTTATGTTTTAAGACAATTTCGTCTTTGCCATTTCACATTCGCCATCAACTTGAGTTTGTTTATTTCCTGCCTTTACCAGAATGATCTGGAATTCTATTTCTATCTTAAGTAGGTATTTGTTTGGAATATAAATTGCTTTGATTGAAATTGTTTATAATAATAGTAGAAATAAATAATTGAATTTCCAACGTTCCAGTGAATTGCTTAGATGAGTCTGCTGCAAAATGACAATAGCGACAAAAATTTAAATAGATTATGATTATTTTGGATTATCTGATAATAATTTGCTAGGTTAAAAAGTCAAGCCAGATAAGATAAACATTTGAAAATGGAAAAATACGTTCAAGCATACTAGAAATTTGCTTAATATGTCCTCATTTATAAGACATTCATTTTTTTTGTAGAACTTTAAGCTCACTGTTACTAAATACATTTTTTACTTGAAGATAAAATTCTTCACGTAACTTTTTAATTGAAACTAAGGCAGGGAACCACAATCTTGTGAAGCTTATTCTCATTGTAACATGAAGTCTGGCCGCACGAATAAACATAATAAAATAAAACTACGGAAATTATCTAGCATGTATTTGTTTTATTCCTTTATAAAAATACATTAATAATGCATTAAATAAAATAAATAATAAACTAAATAAAAAATTTCATACATTTACTTAATAAGCGTTTTAGGATTTAATTGGATTTTTGTACTAACCGAGTGTAAAGTGATCAATTAAATTATATTTATTGATCGATTTTTTTGTTACGATATGAATACAAATGTATATCCACCTAGAAACAATCATGTCTATTTTTTTTCAGCGCAATTTTAAGAATGTTTCTGGCAATAAACATCGGTTAAACGTAACATATTACGTATATAGGGAGCTTGCTTCCAGGATAACACGTTATTGAAAAAAGGCTTCATTTTTTAGTTTACAATAAATAAGAAAATATTGAATAAAATATTTTTCTCAAAATTTAAATGTTTAATTTTTTTACTTAGCTAAAGTTGTCCCATATTTAATGTTTTTTTTAATCAAAATATGAACAACTTTTTTAAAAAAATGAGATATATTTTTTGAAATGGAATTGAAATATGATGAGACGAAAATGCATTCTTGGTCAGAAAGAAACACTATAATGATGAATGATCTTAATTGCATTTTTTGAATTGTATATGTATTTATTTATTTGTGAGCAAAATTTTTGTGAATTACTTTTGAAATATACCGAGCAAAAAAATTGATTGAAAATATTCAAGTTTGTAAATGTGGTAAAAATTTAAAAATTTTGAAAATGCTTACATAAACATTAACTATGCACATTAAACGAAGGTGCAAACAAACTTATTGATTTAAATATAAATTTTTGTAATAAAATATGATCACTTTGTTCTGTATCCCATAAAATGTTAGACATTATTTATTTTAAAAATTACGATATTTTTACGGGATATAATTAAAAGACAATTGATTTTCTACTTCAATTAAGTTTTTAGTAAAGAACGCTCCTGTAATTTAAGAAGCTAATTTCTTAGTATTAATAACAAGATCAAGAAGTATTTCTTCAGCGTGTTCTAGAAAATGTTATATTTTAGAGTAATTAACGAGTGTAAAAATACTTATTAAATTATAGCATTCTCTTTGTTTTATTGACTGAATGAATCACTTAGTTTTTTATACAACATTAAATCAGCAATCGTTCTTGAACTGTCTAGCAAATGAGTCAAATTCAAACGAAAAACTTTTTCAAGGTTCTTGGTGTTCATTTTTAATTATATTTTATCATATTTAAAATTCCTCCTCTCTCAACACAAAAAGATCCCTGACAATACTTTTTTTCATACTGCAGCTTTCCAAAATTTCTGCTCATTTGTCTCCATATAGCACGGCTGCATATAACAGGGTTTCACTTTAATACGATTCAAAATTCATGAGAATTAATAAATTCTGACACATTTAGGGATGTGAAGATGAAAACTTCAGAAGACGCGATATACAAAAGATGTATATATCTTTTGTGGTCAATTAATGCAGTAATATAGTAAACGTATTTGTCTAGTTTCAAACAACTTCTTATTTATAACCTAATCCTGTTCTTCTTAAAACACTAATTCGCATGAAACCGAATTTTTTAAGGATGTAAAGAGCAATTTGAAAGCGTGTTAAAACACTAATCGCAAACGTTCCTTAATCCAGTGTTCCTTCTGAGAACTCCTAAAAGCCAGGGGCAGTCTGAGTGTTTTATTGCGTGGAGGCTGGGAAAGTCGATGACAGGCCTTTTTCTCTGATGCATGAAATGATATCGCTTCTGAAACGCATTTCTTTTCGCTGTTCCGGATGATGAGCATCTCTCATTCAACTGCATTTGGCTACTCCAACCTCGACATAATTATAGAGATCGGGATAATAATCCGATTTCCAGGTCTGCTTCCAGAGCGAACCCAAAACACATGGCTCCAGAGAGACAAACTGCTTATTTGGCATTCCAAGGTGCTGGATGCGTCAATGAAAAATAATCGGATAATAAAAGTAATCCATCATTTAAAACTTTCGTCAAAGGGTGTGTTTACAGCCGTCTACTATACGAAGTTAATGGGGAATTAATGTTTTATTTTAGTACTTTTTTCTCATAAACAAATGCAGACATACAAGTAGCTCATGATTGGGCTTATTTTTAGACGAACTACAAAAGAAAATTTATATTTGGCTTTTTATTCGTTACATTAAGTTGTCTGTTTAAAGTGTGTTTGTTAAACTTTAAATTTTCTTACGAAACGCATATGTGGCTTTTTTAAAAAATAATTCAGACTATTTCGAATTTTGAGGTTTAAGAAACAAATCTTATAAATATGTTTTACAATTTTTCCCTTATGACAGAAGTACATTTTGCCTTTCTATCAATAGGCAATCATAAATTAAAATAAGTTATTATTATAATTAATCATTTTTCCATATATAATATATAAGTTATTAAAATAAGTTAATCATTTTACTGTGCATAATATTATGTATGGCAAAAGGGTTACATTTAAGAGGATTTAGAGTATCATTATTGAAAGTTTTATTGCTCCGGGTTTAATTTTTTAGAATAAAAAGATTTTACTTAAAATTCTAATGTCGGAAAATTTAAAATGGATGATAGATAAATATGCTATATGAAAAATATTCGGTTGTATGTGTGGTAGTAAGTTTTTGTGCTCGTTTAATTTTTGGTAAGATAACATAAAATAATTACAAAATTTAACTGTGGTGAAATACATTTTTATATAGAATACATTTACTAAAAACATGAAATAAATACATTTTTATACTAAATAATTTTAAAGAAAAAAATTTCCCTTTTGTTTAACAAATTTAATTTTTACTTGAAATGGATTTTTTTTTATTATCTTTTGTTATATTTTTTATGAATTGATAAAATGAATTGTTATTTGCATATTTTTTTATTGAATGTCTTCTACAGACATGACTACTTTATTTACTCAGATGTATTTCTAAAAATAAATCTGAAAAGGAAACGTAAAAGCCTGGACAGTAAGCTTCACCTGCTCCGAAACGTATTTCCATGTGCCTTACTTCACTGCATATTTCGTTCACCTTTTAGAGTGGAATCTTGTTTGGCCATTACAGAAAGCAAAACGGACTGAATCGCTCTCCTTTTCCGAAGAGTTCTATACATCCAGTCTACAGTGGCAGGGATTCAGAAAGAAAGAATAAAAAAGGGATCTTCTCTATCAATAAATGAATCCAAGCGGGTGAGGAGTGAATACCCCCGTTTCTTTGGTATGGGGAAAGCTGCTGTGTATGTGTCAACATGAGCAGCGCTTTTCATAAAATAATGCTAGCAAAGAAAAAAAAGTCCCGGTCGAAATCTAAATTTACCTGCACCTATTCAATAGCAGCGTGCGTCGTCAGTGCACACAGGCCTTTCTGGATTGTTTAGTTTGTGAAATTCAGTCTTGCACCTGATTCCAGGATTCGCTGTCAGATGTCCCCTTCATAGGGATACATCAAAGACCTGCTATACTGTAAATAAAATGACACCAACTGAAGATCAAACCGATTGACTTTAATCGCTTTGCAGATTTAACATCTTTTATTTATTTTTTAAACATCTCTTGAACGTAACGGGAGATAATGGTTGGTGATTTCTTTTTTGCATGTTTTATATAATCGCTTTAGATATATTAAAACGATTCAAACACCGAAGACTACGGGGATTTTTTGTGTTTTTCATTTTGTTATTCCTTCTTTTTCTTTTAATAGTTTAATGAACAAATAATTGGAGAGACGAGAATAAAGCTAACATCTTAACAAAAAACTTACTGTTGTGTAAAATTTTTATTGTGATTTTTCATCACATTACATTGGGATTTTTAACATACGAGAAGAAATTAAAGACATGGAATATATACTAGTAAATAATTATAAGTGGGGATGTCAATATATGCGCAATCCATTTAAATTTTGATTTGAGTTTTAAGTCGGATGTAATATAGTATTTAAAAAATAACTTTAAAAGTTTATTTTTGGAAATAATTTAACATTGATCAGAATCAGAATCCCATTGAAATGCAATGTTATTAAATTGAAATCAATTAAAAACTTTCTTGGAATGTTTACTCATATAGATTCATTCGAATGAAAACTTATTCGAAAACTGTTTGTCATAGTTTCTCAGAATCCATTACTTTCGTTAGAGATTGATCATGTACACCTCATATTGTAGTTGACACACTGAAATGATTCACTTCCCTAATCAAATTTACTTCAGATTGGAAATCCTTGAAGACTCTCGAGAAACCTTGGAATTGCCCAATTCATCATCACTGACAGAAAAACACTATTGGAATACATATAAACATATTCAAAACATCCGGCTGGTGTCTATGAATTTCACGGTTCGAATCTTGTGTAGAAAGATTGTTAAGCATACGGTTTCATGTATCTATCAGAGCCGCAGTTTGTTGAGAAAATTCTTAGTAAGTGGCAACTTCTTTCGCTTAAACGGGGAACTGCAATTTGATTTTGTTCGCGTATTGTTCTTTATTTTGGTAATCGGAAAAAAAGGGTAATATATAGATTGAAACACAAAACATCCTGTTTAATGTATATGAATTTCATGGCTCGGAAAGGTTGTTAAGCATGCAGTTTCATGTCTTCATCAGACAGATGTTAGATTTGCTGCGAAAATTCTTTGCAAGTTTTCCATTTAAACGGGAAACTGTAATTTGTTTTTGTTCCCGCTCTTGAAATTCTCGCCCTTTATTTTGATAATCGGAAAAAAGGGTCGGAAAAAAAATTGAAAAAACGATGCGCACCTGGTTAGTTTTCCTTGAAATAGAGCCCCATAATTAAGAACTATTCCGCATTTCTTGCGTGTGTTTCGAGAGATTTTAATCAACTTATTTAACCTCCTCGGGTCTAATGAAGCTCGGGCACACTGCTTGATTTAATTAATTTTTGATTGGTTTTTTCTCGGTTTTCGGACAGCGTCTTATTTGCTTTAGGCCTAGCCATGTTTGCACCCACTATGACTCCCCTCCCAGTTCAATGATAACCTCAGTCTTTTAATTTTCTTAAACTGTGCAACTGAAAAAGGAAAGGCTTGAACAAACTTTGCTGTCGTTTTTCGAAGTGTTTTTCTTTCTTTGCATTTCATTGCCAGCTTTTTATGCTGTCCGCTCGCTATTTTTTCTAAGAATTAAAGACACAGGTATTTGGAACAATGTTAAACTGGCTATTTGTTTGCTGTTTTGTACTTTTATTTAAATAATAGGGCCTTTTTTCATCTAATTAACTAAGTCTATCATAACAACGGATCTTGACGGGACAAGGCACATTATGCTCAAAATACTGTGCGAAACAATTCAATTAAGATGTAATGGGAAAGATTCACGCAATGCGCTTTTAAGGTCCTTTTTTATTAATTGAATTTCACTTCAATTTAAATATTTGTGTACGACAATAGGATTTATAGGTTTTTTACATTTTTTTTAATTCAGATTTTTGCTTTAAATGGTAAATTACAAATAGGCTGTTTAGTTAATGGTATTATTAATATCTTTTTGTAAAGAATATAAAAAAAAATATATTAAATACATCTTGCTTGTTTATATTAACTACAATGTGCTTAAAAAGGCAATTAGCTGATTCGCATGATTTTGTAGCATTGGACTTGTTTTTGTCCTATTGATAGCAGAATCAGATCTAATTGAAAGACTCATTTTAGAAAAATAGTTATTTTTAGAAAAATAACGTTCAACTTTTTTAGAAGAGTTTCTTAACAAAGGTGGCCACTTACTTGTGCAATAAAGAGAAGAAAATTGCGTAATTGTATATATTGTCTTAATTTGATTATTGTTAAATTCTTGAACAATAGATCTATTTTCAAATTTTATTATAACTATTAATGGTCAATTTTATTTTGGTAAATTTCATTTAAGTTGAGTTTGAAGAAAATAGGAAAAAGAGAGGAAAAAATGTTATCGTTGATCATTTTTAGTGTTTATAATCTTATAATATATTAGAAAATCTTTTTTAAATTATTAAATATTTATAGTGTCACAAGTTTAATCAGTAAATCTAAATATTTAATTTGAGTAGCTTGAATGGCATTAATGTTTTATATCATTAAGTTATGCTAATTCACCAAATAAATTAGAATTAAAATTCTGCCACCAATTTTTAATTTTAAAAACTTTTTATCATATTAATTGTAATTCGTAATATATTTTTGAATAATTCTCAAGATTCCTTGAATAACAAACAATAATTGCATAATAACCTTGCATAGCACTATGAATTACCATTAATAGTGTCCTTCGTAATTGACTTTGGAAATTAGTTTAGATACTTACATGGAAACGAAAATAATAGTAATTATTGCAACTAAATCATCTTCAGAATAGTTGTCACAGTATTTGAACATGATGTTGTGTTGATACAAGGAATAAATGTAGAGGATTAAATTAAAAATCTTTCTTAATAGAACAATCTCGCACTGTAATAGGCTAAGAAAAGGAAGGGGAAAAAATGTTTAATTTCCTAGTAAACTTTTTTTATTAAAAAAGAATAGTCCTTCCAACAATTGAACCATCCGCCTAGAGCTTTTAAAGAACTGTCAAAGCTGTTGCAACCGTGAGATGTTCAAGAGACAGAAGGAAAAAAAAGGCAAATTGTCTTGGATTCTTTCTTGGAGCGATTCGAATGACTTGTCACCTCTCCAAACCGAATGTTTGTGGATATTTCTCGATTTGTGTTGAAATCTCAGTCATGCCCTTACTTTGCCCTTGGTGCATTCAAGTATATCAGAAATTGAGCCCAATTGAGGTGGTCTTTGCTTGGCTGCTTTCCCAAATCACGGCTGACCACCAGTAAGTAATGCATGCCAAACTTAATAAGCATTCTCAGTCGATATGCACCAGCGCCTCAAAAAAGCCACTTTCTTCTATGTATCAACCGGCGCTTAAATTACCCACTCATTAAAAGTCGCGACAATTTGTTTTGTGTTGTTCTAGCTCCCTTCTTTTTTTCAACTTTTTTCATTCCACACGCATGTAGATATAAATTTTCTTTTAATTTCACCGCTCTTCGTGCCACGACATTTTGTTTTTAATAGCATCGTGGGGTCTTTAGTGGGTAGTTTTTCCCTAAAACTTTCGTATCTAAATCAGTGAGCCCAAATTATGGATGGTGCCATTTTTTTAGGCTTTTTCTCTTGCTGGGAAACGCTCTTCATGTTAAGCAAACTATAAACAATGTGTGAAGTGTCTTAAAGACTTTGGGAACTTTTTTCTTAATAACGTAGGGGGACTGCGTTTGGTAATTTCTTTTTATCCCCCCCGACGGATTGACTATAATCATCCGGAGTTAACGCTTTTGGAAGAAAAAAAATTACATTTCCAGATGTGTGGTTACTGAAGATAGTCGCATTCTGTTAAATGTCGTAAAGGGGAAATTTAAATTCTTACGTCACTGCTACTTGCAGTAATTGATGTGTTTTTTTATGTTCTTAACGTTTTCAAATGTGTGTACATTTTTTAAGTTTTGTCGCTTGTTAGAAAAGTGGTTTTTATAAAATTTTAGATTAAGTTTTTTTTCGCCTTTCATTAAAAAATTCATTTTTTTATTCATCGAAATATTATAAAAATTATTAATATGTATAGAAACTATTTTGTTTTTTATTCATTTAATTTTTTAGAGATTTCAAATCTATTTACATGTGCAATACTTTTCGTACATTATCCTGTATTACTTTTATTGCAGGAGTGTAGAAAAATCCGTTGACATTTGCAAATAAAAGGAAGCAGCATTTTAAAAGTTCGCATTTGACTATTCATTTTTATGAAACGTTGATTAAAAATTGACACCTGAACTTCATGGTAAATTCTTCTTTTCAATATAAATAGAGAAAAGTGCGTAACTTGATCTCTGGCAACTTTAAATAGATACTTAGTTTTAATGTGAAATAAAAAATGAGTGCCACTTGAATATGCATACTTTTGTGTCACGGCTATAACTTCATAATATTTGATTAAAAGCAAGCGGAGAAAAAGTTTTGGAATTTCTCTTTTGAGCAAACATTTATTTTCACCGTTTCGCTGTTATGTGTGCTTATTTGAAACGAGTCGAATGACAGGAGCATATGTTTTTCTTATCATAATATGTCTTTAAACGCGCCTCGGGGCTCGATTTCACATTTTTATGAGAATTCTCAGAGTCAGGGCTCTTTTTTTACTCGACTATAATTAAACAGAGATGGATGTCTTCTTTAAAGTAAGTGACCGATTTCTCAGAATTGGATTTCGTTGATGTGTTTATTTTGAAATATTGTCGTCCGGAATATGTCCGATCAGTTTCGAGGTTCAGGGATGTTTAATTACGAGTTTCAAAAGTAATGTTTGAAAATAACTTTTCGAATTTTTTACCTTAGCTTTTCGAAATCGGGACACTAATTCGAAAAGCTAAGGTGCAAATGCATATTTTGTCTCATAAAATAACTTCAAATGGAAGGGCTCATCGTAAAAGCAGTACATACTCTTATTTAACCCTTTTAATATTAGATGGACTCTATTACATGTTTATTAAATGCGTGAAAATGATTTACGTTACTTAAAAAAATGAATGCGTTTTCAGGAAAAATTTTTCTAAAAGTCTTATAACTTAATTAAGGGCCCTGTTGAATAGCAGATTAGGTTTCCGAAATAGGAAAGCCGAAACACCACTAGCGAAGCTGAGTACAAAGCTTCCTTGTTTTCCTTGCCTCGATAAATCTGTAGTCTAGAATGTTCTTTCGACAGATTGGAGGGAGCCTTCCCGAATACCACCTCAGGTATCTAAATTGGGGTAAAATGATTATGCAATGTAGCAAGTCTCTTGCGGTGCACATTGGATGACGCTGAACATGCTACATATGCGCCTAGTGACGACTGATCTATGGTCAAAGGGCGTCCTGAATCTATAATATATTTAAAGCTACCATTAATAGTCTTATAAAAACAATTCCATGTATTCATATGCTTCATTTCAAGCCAGGCTGAGAAAACAAGCAACATACTGATTGCATCAAGAATTCTGTACCTTGGATGGTCACTTTGATTCGCAAGCGTTAAACTATGGGATTGAAATTGTTTTTATATCTAATATTGCCATAGTCGTTTATTCCTAAAGATAAATCTAAATTTAACAGGAATATTATACAGTTAAAATATATCATTAAAAAATTGAAATTTATATTTTTAATTAAAACAATTCAAACTCATGTGAAATAAGATTTCTTCAAGTTGTTGTTTTTTTTGTGTGTGTGTGTGCAATAATATTATCGGTGGCATCAATTGTGAAGGAAAAAACCTGAAGAAAAATGAAGAAATTTACCTTTGCATCACCAAAATGCCAATTGTGAAAGATAAGTTCATTTCTTCGTAAGATTTTCGTATAAGAATTTGTCGAATGTCAATTTCAATAAATTTAATTGTCTCTGAAATTCAAACGCTATTCAAGGACCACCAAATTTTTAAATAATTTTCTTGATTCTAACAGTCTTTAAAGAAGCTGTAGTATCTATAAAAATTATTATTTTGACTATAACGCTTATTTTCTTACAATTACAATTGAATTTCTATATAATTATTATACATTATATATTTATTATACATTATAAACTAAAATAATGTTAGTTATGCGGTTCGCGAACTTTTCATTATTAACACGTCAGCGTTTTTTTATACATAATACTTTTCTACGAACTATAAATAATCGTAATAAAATATTAAAAAAAAATCCAGTGTGCTGGGAAAAAAATGAAAAACAGTTTCATTGCTCTTCATTAATCCGGATTAAAGTGGTCCCGATGTGGTCCAGTTGCAACGTGTGCAAGAGGGCTGTAGTTCGAATCCGCTGAGGACATTGTCACTGCTTTCTGAAAGAAGGCGATTGCCGTCAATAGATGTTCGTGGTATACATGAGACCCCATCGATGTTCCACACGCATTTTTCAAACTGGTAGAGGGCTACTTTCCCCTATGTTTGGGGGTGAGGTGTGAAGAAAATATGTAGGATACTGTATTTATTTGATTAGTTTAGATATGAGGTTGTAAGAATTGGTTTATTTTTTAGACATTTTTACCGTAGGCTTACAAATGAAATATTTCTTAGTTAGTTTTGCAGGTATATGAACAGCAACTAATTAACAATTTCTTTTAAAATTGTGTTTTGACGCAAAGAAAAAAAAATGAAAACGTTGTTTGCTCCATTCTTGGCATCTTTCCAGGTTGACTTCGTGATGGATCATTTTTCTGCTGCTGACGAAATTTTTCAGAGTCTGAAATAGATTCATTTCGCACCACACAATCTTTCTCACCAGCATTTGAGTGAATACCGAGCAAAGTTGCAGACTTGTCTCAAGCACTTCCGCTGCTTTCAGTCCGAAATCGCTGCTTACAAATATTTTCAAATGATTTGCAACTCTCATTGTTGATTTACTTCAATTTATTTTGTTTGCGTTTTCTTTGGCTCTGTAATCACTTTAAATGATACTTAAAAATAGTAAGCATTTGATCATGATATTGTAATTCAGAATATGTGAATCGAAATAAACAATTAAAGGAGCTTCTGAGGTGTGTATGTTATATTTCAGTGTGTAAAATACACAGTTATTCAAAATAATAACGCAGATTTTAAATTTTTATTTACAATAAACGGGCACCCCATATTACAATCAATAGATAGTGCAAATTATTCAATAGAGGAAAGTTATTCTATTGTTAAAAGTTTTTTTTTTTTTTGCATTCAACGTGAGCATCATTTGTTAGGCGACAAACGTAGAATTGGTAAATCTGCTCCTTCGTTTTGAATAACCCTGTAGTTTAATTTTCAATTTTTTTAATTGGAATATCTCAGGTCCTACCCAACTTACGTCTCTCATCTCAATGGTCTTACATAACGTAAAGAAAGATAAGATACTATTACCCTCTCTGAAGTAGAAATGTGGATAGATTCAGCAGAATTAAAAAAACCTCAATTTAAAGGTTTATTTTGTTTTCTATTGTACAGGGCTATGCAAAATGAAGGAGCTGATCTTAAATTTTTAATTTACAATGAGCGGGGCAAGGATGGGCCACATATTACATATCAAAGTTATTTTATTGTTCAGAACTATTTTATGCATTCAACGTGAACACCATTTGTTGTGTGACAAACGTAGAATCTGCTTCTTCATTTTGAATAACGCTCTATAATAATTAGTAAGGAAGGGCTCTGTTTATGCTATGTAAGATCGTTGAGATGAGAGATGTAAGTGGGCCAAAAATATTCCAAATTTAAAAAAGTTTAAAAATAAAATTTAAAATTTAACAAAAGAAGTACATGGTTATTCAAATTGAAAGAACTGATGTACCCATTCGACGTTCGTCACATAACAAATCGTTCTGATATTGGATGCATAAAATAACTTTTCCATTGATGTGTAATATGTGACCCATCATTGGCCCGTTCATCGTAAAAAAAAAAATTTAAATATGCTTCTTTATTTTGAATAGCCTTGTATACGGGATAGAATTGGGATTTTATATTAGCGGTTAATTATCGTGGCAAATTTTTCATTCTAGATAAAAAAAATCTCTAAAATAATGAATTAAATAAAACTCATGAAATAATTCAAAGAAGTTATTGATAAATATTTGTTTACCGAAAGGAAGCGTGTGCATTTTATATTCCATTTCTTAATCAATGCATTTGTATGTAGGTTTTCATGAAAGTTGGATGAGACATATTTATTATCTGTTGTAGAGAATACATTAATGATAAACGAGAGTGCCTTTTGAATGCAATATTTAAGATAGGATGACATCAAGGTCAGTTTTCACCAAAACTGTAGTTTAATAAAAGTTGCACGGAGAAGATAAAGCTATCGAAATTTCGTCCACTCTTTTCATACTGAAGACGATCCATGCTGACCCTGAACAGCTTGGACGGATGAAAAATATGAGGTGATTTTTCTCTGGAACAGAAAGTGTATGATTTTGGACAAACTCTGTTTTTTCATTGCGAAAGAATTGCATACTTTTACTTCATTTTACTAATGAATCTTCTATTATACGATAGTTGTTCGATAGCTTTAATTTTAAATTGTGCAATTAATGTCTAACAGAAATTTTCACCTGCTTCGTATCTCAAAGGGATGGAATATGAATCGTATAGTTGAATAAAAAATATTTAAAAGGTATATTTTTATTGCTAATTAAGAATATTTAACAAAATTTAATGAGAACAATATTGTATGTTAGTTTTTTTAAGAAATCGAATAAAATTGTTTCATGAGATAATTATGTCATTCTTTTAGACTTTCTATTATTATATTGCACATGAGAATTATGTATATTGCAGAAGTACTTATACCGCAACATTTATTTATTTAAGAGCAAAAATTGAATTTTGTAATAAGTTTAGAAAAAAAAATATTTGGAAGTTATTTTTAGTATTTTAATTTCATTATACTCTATTTTAATGATATATTTCAGAAATTTTATCTCTTTAGAATCATGTGATTCATTTTTAATTTTCCCCAAATGAAAGTTTTTACTTTTAAATATGCTGAGCCCTAAGCAATATAGGTTAAATAGGATAGGATTTGCTAGCCATAATTTTTTAAACAACTCTCAACTCCATTAACTAGGTTAGCGATTTACGATAGTAATTTTAAATTTCCTTTGTGTTTATATTTTCTAAATCTTATTTGTTTTTTAATGCAATTTTAAAATGTAATTAATGAGGTAATTATGTTAAAAATTAATTGAAAGATTGCTTCCCAACTGCCATTAAATTACGTCTTCCTTTTGACATTCACTGCTAAACAATTATGAATTCGGTATAAAATGTATTATTTGCTAAAAATCAAATAATTTGTTAACAATAACGAAATATTTAGTTTTATAACACTTATTGTAAAATCAACTTATTAATGTTTGCAAAAATCTATGCCATCTGTATAAATAAAAAGTAATGTTCGTACGTGTGTCTCAAAAACTACTCTACCCAATTTCACAGTTTGCTCATATGAGTGCCAGAAGTGTTTAGAAAGTGGTTTGAATGAAATCCGATAGGTAGCGCTGTTGTTTTTGTAATGTTAAAGGAAGATTGAAAAAAAGCATTTTGTCCGGATACATTGAATAAAAAAGTTGACGAAGAAATACTATAAAATTGGATTCCCATGTGCGACTCACTAACTTCTCAAGCTGAAGAAAAAACAGAACAGCAATGAAACAGAAAAGATTTAAGTATAGTTTAGTACAATAGTCCGCTAGTTAAAAATAGATGCCAATAAGAAAAAACGTATTGTACATTAAAATAGGAATCGGGTAATCTGTAACTTCAAAAAACTACTTTTAAAATCCTTTTTTTTTTCATAATCTCCTTCCATCCCATGAGCTGCCTTCTACCTTTCCGATTCTCGTCACGTTCGGTTTCGAGTTACAGCACAGAGTCCTGTGCTGGGACATCCCTGCTGCACCAACTCTTTGAGCCCAGAGCGTGAGACCAGATGTCCTGACCGAGTGAAGTGCGTGGGAGTGGAAAAAAAATCGCGTAAGGGGAGAGTTGTGTGCGAGACGAGATTGACAAACGCAAATGGCATTGCGAGTGGTACATTCAACCCTTAAGAATAACGGAAGGAACTACGGGTGTATGGCATCAAAGAGTTAGGGTAAGAAAAACCGCGCCGAAAGGGGAGACCCTCGGTTGTTAGGGATTTCCGTTCCCGAAATTGAAGCTTCATTATTTCCTCGTACCTAATTCGAAAGAGCTTCGTCGGCTTCATGTATCCACCTTTCATGCGGAGTGTCATTTTAATTACACTATAACGATCGATAGTGTAATGCATATCGATCCAGTAACCAATCCTTACTTGAGGATCATTTTTTAGGTGGGTATTAGACAGCAATTTTGGAGTTTTAGGTCTTTTTTTCCCCCTTGCATGTAATTAAATACAGCAACTTCAAAATTTTCATTTTCGCATGCCTTTATAAGAAACTTCAGCAGCAAATGGTGTTTTATTACGAAAAAAAAAAGTTGATCACTGTCATATTGGAAATGCTACTTATTATTATATATATATATTGAAAAAACATTCGTATGTTTTCTTCTAAAATAAATGTTATATTTCGAAAGATTTTCATGTGTTTTGCTTGTAAATAATTTTTGCTTTAACTTTTATTTTTAATAATGTCTTAGAAGAGAAAATATTCGTAATCTTTTTTTCCCCTAAAGATGGTGCTTATTTCTAGTGTCATTAAAATACAAATTTCACATACTCATGTATTACACAGTTTTTTCTAAATAGTTGTAAAGTACAAATATAAATGTTACTAGTGATATTTTAAATTATGTTTAAAGAACTAATATGCTTCTCTTGATACAATCTATTAAGTTCTATCTCATTAAATCTTCAATGTTATGCGAAAAGTTCAGACAAATAATAATTTGATAGGGTTAAAAATAATTGTTGGGTTCCTTTTTATTTCGTTTTTTTATTAAGCAATGTATATCACAGAAGTATGCATATCTTAATACGTTTTATTTAACTCAGATGTAAAAGCATTTCAATTTTGTAATAAGTTATAGAAAAAAATATTTCGGAAGTTATTATGTTATTTTACTTACTTACATATATTTAATAAATTTTATCTTTCTAGAATGATATTTTTAATTATCCCCAAAACGAATGTTTACATATATTGAGTTGTAAGCCATCTATGTTAAATATCCTTTTTAAACAGCTCTCTATTCCATTAACTAGGTTAGGGATTTACGATATTAATTTTAAATCTCCTATCTCATTTCTTTTTAAACTGAATTTTAAATGAGGTAGTCATTTTTAAGTTAGTTGAAAAAACATAACAATGCATTTTGACATCTTCTCCGATTTCTACTCAGTTGGGAGATGGAAGAAAGCATAATAAATAAATCCAAAGCCATGTTCGAAGACCTTGTTCTGGTTTAGGTGACTGTCATCTTCGGATTGGCGGTGAGCCTTATAGACCTTATTAAGCTTTTCTCCAAATATTTTTTTCCTCCATCTACGGTGGGATTCGAGAAAATAAAAAAGGGCAGAGCGAATTCTCAGTAGGTAACCCGAAAAGGATTTGTACCTTGTTACCCGTCACCAAAGTTCCTCTGCGGTAACTTAACTCTCGCCTAGGACAGACAAGCAGAGCGCAAAAATTTCAAGCCCGAAATCGCGGGGAAAAAGAACTAAATAAAACAAAGCCACTTATTCGAGGCGAGTTTAAAATAATTCGATTGTTAAATTCCGATTCTTTTACTCTCGCCTTGTTAGAGCTATAAAAAAGTGTGACATTGTCTTCCCCTCTCACCCCCTGGAGACACTAAATTCCCCAAATAATTCCGCCAAAACATCGCATTAAAAAAGAGCCCCCTTGCAATCTTGACACCTCCTTAAAGGCAAGAGGAAAAACAGAAGGTTTGGAGACAAAAATAAAAGCCAAAAAAAGTGACAACAAGCTCAAAAAGGTTCTTTAGTAGAGAGCAGCTCGTTTTTCCGAGATTTCAATTTAACAAGCACTGGCAGCATCACGTCTATTTACTAGAGGGGTTCTGTAACCATGGCTACTGCTTCCTTTCCTTCCTACTGATTGCTTCCCCACATCATCTATCACCGTTTGATACTACGGAGACTTGTTATTTCGGCCGACGCTGGATTAAGCATGCCCAATGGTTGGCCGCTTAAAAGCCCGACGGTTTTCACATCTTCTGATGTAAGCACGTCTCGGGGGCCCCTCTGTGAAAAGGCCGGCTTTTTCCAGATCGCACGTGCAGCACAATCTCACTTAAATAAAAGTCTATTGCTTTTGCGTTTCAACCGCGTCTGTTCTCTAACTGTATAGCAGGATTGATTAGTATTCTGTACTTATTGTTGCTTATTGTTAGAATATTCGCTGTTTAGTTTACAAATCAGGTTAAAGCTTTTTTTTCTCGAAGAGGACATGGAATTTAAAAAAAAACACTATGGATTACGCTAATTTCATTGGTGGAAATAGTGTGATGAAATGACAATACAATTATAAAATATCTTGATACATTTTTTTGTCATTAGCACAAAAATCCGTGCTCCGTATACAGTATTTTTAATTTTTTTTATTTATTACTGTTATTAATTGTGTTGGGGCCTGATGGTCAAGTGACTAGCGCTCTGACGCTCGGCGCCACAGGTCTCGGGTTCGTGTCTTGGCGGTGCCAGGGATGTTTGCAGTGGTTCGGAATTAGCTTTAAACCGTAAGTTCCTATTTAATATGACTGTAGAGCGTTGGGCGTAAGACTGATAACACTATCCTGTAAAAAGAAAACATCTCCTCGAAATCTGTCAGTTGGCAGACAGTCTTGATCCACCATGGGGCTGTTGCGCCAATGAAGAAGAAGAAAGAAATTGTAACTTATTTAAGTAACACACATAGCAGTGCTAAATTTTAAAAGTTGTTTGAATGGAGGCAGCTTTAAATTCTGAGGACTGAATATATTCAGTTTTATTTTATACGTACTTCATTTATTGTGCTTGAGGTGAATGCAAAATATGAGAATTAATTTAAACTCTCAAAACAATAATATATCATAAAACATACAAATGAATTAATAAAATCAAATAGTGATAGAAATAAAACTGTGAATAGTAAAAAAAAAATTCTATAAAGCAATTAGTTCGTATGAATAGGGAAATTTGAACAGTATTAATACACCAAAGAATGAACGCTTCAACTTTTCAGACTTTAATGTGGAAAAAATTTTAAAATGTCGAAAATTCTAATATACTGATGAGCTGTATTTTTAATAAATAGAGCTTTGAAAAATAATGATCATAAATCCCCATTTTCTATCTATGTCACTTTGATCGATCTTAGTGAAAAAGGCGCATTTTTTCATTCCAATAAAAATTAATTATATATATATATATATATATATATATATATATATGTTTGTCCATTTCAAGTGAAGCATCACATTTTCATCAATTTCATTGAAATACTTCAAGACGAAACATTTTAAGTTAATATGTAACAACTATTTTTAATTGAAAAACACAAGACCAGAACTTATTGTTTTACAAAATATATAAAACTGTTACTTCTTAAATAAATACTTTATTTATAATGTCGTTTTTTAATGATTATTTTTTTCCTGTGCATCATAATTTTTTTCGTATTTTAACAATTACATGTCGACTTTAATGTTCGCATTTAAATTTTTCAAAAGCGTAATATTAACAATTTTTTATGTTCTGTACGTATGTTAACAACTTTTTAACTTCGTATTTAGAATTATTATGATGCAAATTATTGTATTTTAATACATTATGCGTTAATGGAAAATTTTCTGAATTTACAGTTCAGACCATTGAAAAAATTGCCAGACTTTAACTTAGATTATAGAAAAGGAAAGACGTTAGTAGTGAAGTTTATGAAAATTAATTTTCAGTCCATGTGATATTGAAAATTGGATAAAATATTATAAAATAACATTAAACTAGCATTATATTTATACTCTTGACTGTTGTAACTTTTGTTTTACAGATTGTATTTATTAATTAGTGAAAAAAGTGTATAAACTAATTTATTATATAACTGAGAAAATGATCCTTTTATTGAAAGGTTTTTTTTTATTTCATTTATTATCAATGAAAAAGCATTTGCTATCATCATTAAATGAAAAATTGTGAGATTTAATGTTCAGCCATTTTCTGGTCAAATGGATTTACTAAAAAAAGTGTGCTCAGCCTAATTAACTGCACGGTGATATTTGTAATAAAATTATTAGTGGCGTATCGTGTTATGTATATTTGGATGCTATACGAAACTTCATTATGTTAAGACCCTAATTCTCCCTATTTAAATTAATTTTAAAAATCGTAATTAGATAATAACTATTGACGAATAACATTTAAAACTATTTTTGCGACTAGATGGGCGTTTAAAGGGGGAAAAAAAACCTTTTTGTTGAGAAACGTTTCCAGTGAATATGCCACAAGTGAATAAATCCACTATTATTCTTCCTTTAGGGGATAGACATTATAATCGCTCGAATTTTTACGATTGCTTTCTAGGGAAATTCAATCCAAAGAAAGTTGAATAGTTTAAGAAAGCAAGCTGCCATTTGTGGATCCTCCCCTATTGAGACGTACAAGTGGGAAAAAGTGTTCGTCACGCACTGAACTGGTAGATCCATTGGAGAATTCTTTCTGGATTCCACGTGTTGGCTTAAAAAAGCAAAAGAAAAAAGAAAACCAAGGCGAAAGAAAAGCTTAGGCCGCCACTTGCTTCTTTAAGTTCAATTCGAGCGTTGTATACGTCTATCCCCTCCCGGCACGCATTTCAATAATCTCAACACATTCCCTCACTCAATTCGCAGCCTCTGCATTTTAAAACCCGAGGAACTCCCTCTCCGGGCACAGGATTCCTTCTATTTCCTAAGATTACCTTTTTTTCTTTTCTCCCCCCGCAATTCTCCCCTTCCCTTTAACAAGGGAATTTTTCCTAAGCAAGTTAATATTCCTCTCTCTGTAGCTCTCGAAATCCGCCCCCTTGCTTGCTTGCTTGTTGCTTTGCGAGCGAATGGATAATGACACTTTTATCTTTCTCGAGTTCTGTCTAAATGTTGCCCAGATGCCCCTAAGTGCATCACACTTCAAGTCGTTGGAGATATCTTAAAAACTATCGAAAATAGGTTTCGCTGAGAGTTCTGAAAAAAAAAAAGATATGTATGGGCAGACACGAAAACTTGGGTGTAAAATTAATACGCAATTTTTTTTATTTATTTAATAGTGTTAGTGTGGGAATTTTGGGGAGAAATTTTAATATTTAATGAACGGAAAGTATGGCTGATTTTGTTGGTTTCTGATTAAGAAATTCCATGATGTTAGCACTTAAAAGTGCGACTTCTGAAGCTGTGGATTTATGGCTTGCGGAAGAAAAAAACTTGTCAGCCATTTAGCCTTTAAATAAATCATATGGGAATATGAATTATATACGTCTCATAAAAATAGAACAAGTGTTTTTCTTTTCATTAGAAACAGCATTTTTTTTTATGTAATAGTATCAATGGGTATTGTAAATTTCTTTCCCTGATATTGTAATGTATGTTTACTATCTTTGAACATAATTTTTTTAATAGTTCTTCTTTGTTGTGTTATATTTAAAAAAGATTTTAATTTTTAAGCGTAATCTTGAAATGTAATGTAACTATTGTTATAGGAAGAGAGTTTTCCACTGCATTTTGAAACTTATGGTAACCCGATAAAATTGCGCATGATTCATAATTAAGATTATTAAAAATATCAGACCATTTCATGGCCAATTTTTTTGATTGGATAATCATATTTAAGATCTCATTCCATGAATATTGGAACCTACTTTACTTTATTATACAAGCTTTAAATTTAGCTAAAGACAATCAACAATGACTTCGATTTCTGTAACTATCGTTGGGATAGTTAGCTTTCAAGGCCTTATTACTATAGAAAAATTTCTACTTAATTATATGGAAAAAATTTCTGAAAACAAAAAAAAATTTTAATTTGTTAAAAATTTTGATTGCACTGTCTAATTGTCTCCACATATTACTATCGTTTCCATATAAATATTAAATATACTTCATAATATTGTTCATTTATTCTTTATTATTTATTCTACTTCATAATATTATGAAATTTTTTAATTGGTAATTTTTAAGAAATTTTTTAACAAATATTCTTAATAATAGGATGTTTATATATGTTAGTATACTGTTCTAACAAAAATAAAAACCATATTTCCTAAAATTATCGAGAAAAATCTTCTTTTACAAAAAATTAAATTAGTTTTCTCAAGATTTAGTCTTTCTATAATTAAAATATAAAAAGCATATTTCCTAATTAATTAGAATTAATTTTAATCAGATAGATGTATAAAGTATTAAAACAGTTTGTAAAATTTAAATTATTAATGTATTTATACAAATTTCGGATGTGAATATTTGTTTAAATGATTTCTTTAGTATGAAACCTTCTTAAATGTAATAATACAAATGTTATTTTAGTTAAATTTAACATTGATTTTAATGTTATGCACAAATAAAATAAAAGCTAAAGCAAATATTTCTTACAAAAATTAAATATTTAACGAGTTTAAAGCTAATATATCTTCATTATTATTTCAATCTATTTATTATTTTTCATATTAATTTCAATTTTTTTTATTATTTTTCATATTTTTTTTCAGTTTTTTTAGGAATTTCAATCTTCATTAAAAGTAACAAAAATTTTTCATTCTATATTTGGCATGATGTTATACGTTTTATTTCATTTCAAAACATCAAATTGATCTGAATTGCTGAAGTTATATATCTTTTTTTCCATAAAAAATATGTATTTGTTAATTTTAGATATTTAAGTTTTCATTTTTTTAAGATATCTGTTTAACAGTTGCTATGTATATTATCAAATATTCGACGGAAATTTAAAAAAAATTTTAAAATTTTGTTCATTTTTTTTTTAAATGGAAAAATTGTCAATGGAAAAATGGAAAAATTGTCAATATCCATCTTAATGATATTCTTATGTATACAGAACTTAAGAAAATATGCGTTAAATTACAGGAAAATAATGTATATTAGCAGATAATCTCAAACTCCATGTTATTTCTACACGCTCTAGCGATTTAGAAATCTTCACACATGTGTATTATATAATTCGCTAAAACTGTGTAGTTCCAAAAGAAAACAAGGCGTAAAGATAAATTTATTTGCACTTTTTTTTTTTTTCATATTGAATGTAAAATAAGTAACTCAACATTTGCGGGAAATGCATTGTGTTTTAACCATTTATTCATATTAGATTTTAGTGAATAACATAAAAAAGACGTTCTTCAAATCAAATTCTGTGTACTAATTATGCTTTTTTTTCTTTCTCTACGCACTTACACCTGCTTTTCGTTTTAATTTGCACGAAAATTTAGATACATTATTTTTACTTGGCTAACTTATTAGCAAGTTGCCCTAAAATAATCCATTTTACCCGAATAAGTCATTATTATTATCTATGAGTAAATTAATATAATATGTTATAATTATCATTTCTCTCGTAATGTATTTTAAGTAAATAACTTGATTATGCTGTGAAATACACTGGTATCTTCACCAAGTATCCATGCTATATTTTAGTTACCTAAAATATAGCATGGATGTTTCGTTATGTTTAACTTGAATAAACCATTATTATTTGCTATGAATAAATGAGTAATTCTGGTTTCTTTCTTGATGAATTTAAAGTAAATAACTTGACTGTGATATAAAATCTCTTCGTCAAGTATCCGTGTTATATTTTAGCGTAACGAAACCAGCGCTTCAAATGAAATGCAGTGCACTAATAAAAATTGTTCTCTTCTCAAGAGATGAAGAAAACGCTTTTTTTTGCAACTCCTTACTGCTTTTTCTTTTCAATTTGCACGAAATGTTTGGAAGCCTCATGACTCAACGCTAAATTACGTTCGCTTGAATAAATAACCTATAAGTTTCCCTAAAATACTACAATGTTGTACTCGAATAAATACTCGAATGCGGAAAAAAATTGCCAAGTGTTGGAAAAGAAGGTTGTAAACCAGCGTCAAGCATACTTCTCCGATTTGTGCTTCAGACATTGCACACTGCCACTTAAGGTCTCTTTCGTATCTCAAAAAACAGGGATTAATTAGGGATATCTTTTTTATACGTTATTAATTAGTTTACTTCAGTTAGAGAGGAACTTCACCTCGCTACATTTCCGCTTTTTTCTTCCCGTGTTTCTAGGACATTCGAAGGTTGCTTTCAAAGGTCTGAAGCATGTTCATTAAAATTCTGCCACATCTTACTCATACTTGGTGCCGTGATTACATTTTCCTGTTTCACGGAAATAGGAATTTAAGTGGCGAAAAATGATTTTAAACAATTAGGTATAATGTTGGTTATAAGAAATTGAAAATATTTCAATGGGACAAACAGGGAATATAATGAGTTGCAAACAAAAAATAGCCATTTTAAGTTTAGTGATGCACTAAATAAAAGTACTATTAAAACGTACCTTATCTAAATTTTGAAAATTGTAACGTTTCTTTATGCGAAAAATACAATTAGTGGTTAAAACAACATTTGTAAAAATTATGGGACAAGTGATAGAATGACATTTTGATAGAAAAACCTATGTTGAGATTTTTAATAAGATATTTAACTCGTTGCATAATATTCTAATTCAAAATTTAGTGAGAAAAAATTAACTTCTACCATTAATGAAGGTTAAATCAAGGCTTCTCTAAGATGTTGTGTTTTCTGGTGACATAAGAAATTTGATTGAAATTTAATTTCATTTCTAAAACTGGGTCTCAGAATCTGCCTATGATTTTATCGTGGATGCACATTTAAAGAACGCATTTCTGATAATACTCTCTAATAGAATCAATCAAGCCTATTCTGAATAAAGGCTATTGATTTATTACAAAGAAAATATATAATGTATTAGAGACTTGGTAGATATCCTTTTAATGAATGACAGTTTAATTTTCTATAAGATTTCGCTTCGTTAGTTTCGAACTGACTATTTTAAAGAATGAATGGCTTGTTTACCAGCATTCCTTTTTTGGAGGTTAAAATGAATTATTTTATTTTTGCTCAAATTATCTTTATATTTATGTCATTCACAGTAAGGAATTTAGTCGTAATTTAAGCAACACGATCTTCATCCATTTTTAAAAATTTAATTAGTTAATTAAATTTATAAAAAAAATTGAAGAAAATGTGGTGAATTTTTTCACTGAAGTCTATTTCACTGGAACCCCTCCAGTTAAAGCTTGGAAGAGTGCAGAAAACTTCCACTATTAGTGATATTTTTGAATGAATAGCCCTTAACATTTCTTTATGATTTCCTCTATGCATAAATTAAATCTACCCTTTTTATTTTTATCACCGCTATCATTCTTATTTTTGGTCATAATCAGGCAAAACAAGCGTGTCTTGCAAGGGGCGAAGACATAATCCATTTAGCGTGGGTCGCACTGCTCTAAAAAGAGAGGGTGGGTAAAACGCTGTTCTGAGAGATCACTTTTTATGGATGGCCCCCAATCGAAGAAGACGAGCGGGGGTTTTGAGGGTTCCCTCTACGAAAAAGAAGAATAGGATAGGGAAGAGCACGAAAATCGTGAGAGGTTCTTCATTATGCACAAGACAGGCTAATTAGTTGGGAGCTCGAAGGAAAAAAAAACATCCTTAGCAACTAAGGCAGCGCACATTCGCATAGGAGAGCGTTTTGCAGTTAAACAAGGTCCTTACTGTAAAAATATTCATGAGAAGCAAACAGTAGGATATGACTCCAGTAATACTCATGTTTGTTCCGGGCTTGGCTTCTGTGTTGCTCCTGACTAGGGGGATTTGCGTAGAGGGGGGCGCTTTGTTTTCCAAATGCTGTTTACTTGTAAACGGCGTAAGGAAGGACTCAATGTAATTCAGATCGAGTAGATGGCATTCGCGTTTAGTGGATGCGACTTTGCAATTGATAAAGCGCTCGCCTTTGAGGGTTGCAGTAATGAATGTATTAAATGTTTACTAATTGTGTTTCAATGCATGTTGGGCTTTTATGCAACTTATGTTTAGGCGTGATCAGTTATTTATTTCGAACATTGGTGGCCCTACTTTGTATGCAACTCACCCTAATTCACGTCATATGGGAGAAAACCCGGAAAACTACCAACTGGCAGCTTGGTTGTCGATGAGAGACGCTGTCGCAATCGCCATCATGTTGCCTCGTTTCTGAAATCAGTGACTGAACCCTCTTGTCTGTCACCAGCACAAGTTATCCTATTGATCATTTATCTGTATAAAAGTTTTTGGTTCTTTGTATAAAAATGAAAATAATAATGGAGAATTCTTTTGTTTTAATAAAAAATCTCATTTTAGCATATCATGAAAATGGTTATTAGTTACAGTCAGGCGCGCCCCCCAAGAATTTGTCTTGTAAAAAAGTCGTACTAAACTTCGTAACCTAAGGTCGTACTCTAAAGGTCATACTAAACTTTAAGTAATAGAAAACATATCTGAAGCTGAAATTCTATAGATTAATTATTTTATTGATAATTTTGACATTGCACTAATTTGGTTCAAATACATACAAAAAAAAAAAAAAAAAAACATAAACCATAGAATAAAAAAGATTTAAAAAAGCATAAAAAAATTAAATTTTAATTTATAAAAACATATGACGCAATCAAATTGTAAATTAAAATTCAATCTTCGTTTCTCTTTTGCCAGCTCATTGATTACATGGTTGATGTCAACTGCGATATTTCAATTAATGTTTAATAAAACTAAACCAGGAAAACCGCCGGTTCAATCAATAAACTCAGGCGTGATAATAAAATTGAAAAACGCAGATTCATTGCAACACTAAATAATTAACAAAAAGCAATGGGGTCTAAGTGGGAAGTGACCTTAAGTTTGAACATGTGCACACATTTCAACTTTGGGAGGGGCAGATCTGACATCCCCTTGTCACACGCCTGCTTATAGTTTAAATCAGGGGTGGCCAACCCAAATGATCCTGTGGGCCCTTTTTAAAATGCATCCGAACTTCGCACATACAATTATATATTTCCATATTAGATTTAGACCCACTATAGACATTTTTATATTCATATTGCAACCTGTTATATTAGATGGTCCAAGATGCGCGCGCATCATGAGTTAGCAGAATATAATTTAATTATTCTGTGAACTCATAAATAAAACAGGCAATATCTGTCCTATATTCGCAAGAATATTATTTTAATTTAAATTTTTTTCCCATAATTTCGACAGTTAAATTTTGAATATATGGATGCATACATAATGTATTTTTTTAATGCATTGATTTTCACTACTTCGGCCATTCTAAAATAAATATATTTTGTAAAAGTGTGATCATTCTCACGGGCCGGGAAAATGTTCAAGGCGTGTCGCGGGTTGGCCACTCCTGGTTTAAATAAATATTGCTTCCGGAATTTTTTAATTCACTAAACGTATGGGAAAATTTCATTTCATTATCATTTAACAAAATATAAGGTATATATATTAAAAAATATAAACTACTTTCTACAGTACCATCTAAAAAGAAAATTTAAATTACTTTAGATCTTCGATTATTTGTATTTCTATAAAATTGAATGCTATTTATTCGTTTATAATTATATATATTGAAAAATTAATTATAGTTCTTTTGTTTTGTGAATTTTTCTGGAGTGTCTGGAATAAAAGAATTATAAAGTATCATATTACAAATTAAAATAATTTTTTATATTTTAGTATATAAAATATTTTAAAATTATTTTCAATCTCGGAATGTTTGTCTTTCTATTTTGAAACTGTTTAATATTATAATCAAACTGCTGATTGAATGCATGTTCGTAAGCAAAATTTATTCTAATAACCAATTCTATTATTGCCATAGTATAAAATTACAGGTGGCTGAATTTTAAATTGTTTTGTATTCCAATCAAACTGCTGATTAATTGTATATTCGTAAGCAAAAATGATTCTAATAACCAATTCTATTATTGCCATAGTCTAAATGTAGAGGTGGCTGAATTACAAACTATAAAAGTTGAATAGCAGCTAGTAAATGGTTTTCTGAAAGTGCCACCCATTTCAAAAAGAGTAACTTTTGGGATTTCATTGTATTTTTTTCCCCATGTAAATGGTATAGCGCGCTAATCACTTGAATCTTAGTCTGCCAAGTGCTTCAAAGTAAATAGACTAATCCTCTCTCCTTAGGTATATCTAATATTGTAGCACTTTTAAGGGCTCGTGTTGTTTGCCATTCGAAAACACGATCTCTAATAGGTCACGTTTTCTAGAGCTTCCGTAATTATCTGGAATTTGTTTTGTCGCCTAGGAGAAAACTTAGAGTGCAAATAATTGAGGGGAAGAAAAAAGAAGACGTGTTGAAGAATTTTTTGCCATTTCAATGTTTATATGGCAGTGGGGTGGGCAACTCATTTGGAGAGAGATAAAAATGGGCTTTTTTTTAAGTATTTTATATTTTCTCATTCTAAAATTATGTAAACCGTTCCTTAGTGCGAATTTCAATAGACTTTTAACTTACGTTCGGTTGACGTACTAAGAAAGTGTCATTAAATATTTTCCGTCCATCACAATAAATTAGATTTTTTGAATGTTTTATTCTTTAGATTGCAATTGCAATTTAAAATTAAATATTTTGCATCATAAACTTGTTAATTATTACTATTTTAGACAGCGATAACGATTGCTTATTTTGTATTATGTATTTCTCTCATATTAGTTTTAATCTTTTATTAATTTAATTTTCATAATGAATCTATTAATTCTGTTCAATGCAGTATTAAATTTCACTTATTTGGTTTTGTTTCTTACGTGATACTAATGCTCAATCATTAACGTTTTTATTTATGCTATGTGATCATAAACTGACTTAATACAGAGGTGATTGTACTCTGAAATTTCAGAAAATTTCATGTTACTATTTTAAAACTTTAATATTACAGACAGACACACACACACACATATATATATATATATATATATATATATATATGTGTGTGTGTGTGTATATATAATATTTAGTTATTTATTTGTAATAAAAAGTTTATGTGATATTTTGTAGGCAGAGGTAAAAAAGAATGTATTTAGTGGTCCATGTGACGCATTCTTTTTAATCAATGTTTCAGTTTGCCTGGTAAAATACGCGTTTTACGCGCAATTTTTGAAAATTAAACATTCAGTTTAGAAAATTTCAGTTGTAGTCACAATTACCTCTGATTGATTCTTCATTTAAAAATTCAATATTTTAGCATTATTTTGAAAGTGATTTTTTTGCAAATAACCATTCGTAATTTAATTTGAATCAATCCTTTTGGAATGCAATAAACTATTAAAATGTAACGACACTGATGCTTATTTTGTCTATGTGTCTAGGTCTTTTCCGGCCGGGGGAGGACAGTGAGCGCCACAGCCCCCCTTCCGAGTGCGGCGACTCAGAAAGAGATTTCGGAGCTAAGCCTGGAGAGTTAGTGCCGGACCTGAACCAGTTAAAGAAGATCTACCCAATCGGGGATCTTAAGGTAAGTTAGCTAGGTTCTCTTCATATTTATCAGAGATTTCAGTTCTATCAACCCCCCAATTAAATGAAATTCTTGTAGGACTTTTTCTCATTTTTTTAAAAATCCAATAACAACTTTATGATAGAAGTATTTTCAGTGATTTAAGATTCAAAATCTTCATTCGAAGAAGAGATGTCCCGACCGTGATACGCTTTGCCTTAATGCATGGTGAGGTTTTTTCAAAAAAAATTTCAGATTATGATGTAAGATTATTACAGGGAATAGGATTCAGTTTAATAAAAAGATTAACATGTAAATACAAGAAAAATACTTTATTGGACCTTTTCTGTTATACTGCAGATTAGAAGATCTGTTCTTTTGTCAGTGACGCGCTAGTCTGGATGCAGCATTCTACCTACGTACTTTTTGCTTTTTTATCTTCACGATATTTATTGCTCAATTCCATTTTAAAATTAGCTCAAATATGAGATGAGTTGTTACTAAATAACACATTTAAATGTGGAATCCTGTTAAGATCAACACTTTTGGGAAAAACTTATCTTGGAACAAACATTTTTGGGCATAGGTATAAAACAAATCAATCAATCAGAGGTGAGAAGTCGGGAATCGAGCATTTTTTAAGGAGTCTGTTTAAAAATCCTACTCCTGACTTTTTTATAAAAAATAATTCTTATTTTTTCAAAATTCTAAGAATTAATGTTAAAATTAAATGCTAAGAAGTTAATTTAATTCTATCCTTCAATAATAGAACCAATATCAGAAACAATTGCTACTATCGCAACATACTAAGTAGGTGTTTTTAGCACTGATGTTTGTAAAAATTGATCTTGAATCAACAATGAAAGACAACCTTGTAGAAACTATTCTATTATTAAAAACTAAAAAGATAAAATATATTAAAACTACAGCAACTTTGTTCTTCAATTTTCTTTTTGTTTTTCTTTAATTCTTTAGTACCAGTTAATTTGATACTTTTATTTTTTTAGGATATATGCAGTTTTTGTAAGCAAACTCAGAGTACAAGAATATATTTTAAGTTAGTGCAATACACCTTTAAAATTGTAAAAATATATTTGCTGTGCAAAAATTGTTTTTATAAATGTAGGAGTTGAATAGAAGTCTTTGAATTTATTTCACAATTAATTCTAATTCCATTACATAAGAAAGTCAGTACATAGTCAAATCACAGTACATAAGAAAGTCAGAAATTGGAATTCTCCGTGTCCCTGCTGTCAACAAAAACCGCATCACTGCAAAAAATCGAACCAAATGTCAAAATATGAAATTAATATAATACGATTTTCTTTATTTGATTGTTATTATATTAATTTTTTTATAGTTCTTAAGTAATATATATATATGGGCGTGGGCGGGTATGTTTCTTGTACGGTATGTGGTGTGGATCCCTGGTTTAAATCAAGGATCCTTGGCCTATCTTGGTTGTAAAGAACTCCATAATTTTTAAATTTTTTCAGTCTTTTAACGAAATATAACAATGCAATTTTTTTAGCATTAACTATAAAATAATTTAATCAAATTTTTTGTTAATGGTTTTTGATTCATAGGATTCTATAATCATACTAATTTTAAAAGTGTGTTTTATGGTGATTAGAATTTTTAGGTGTGCTTAGAAAATACTTTAGAATTGAAGTGGAAATTTGTCCCTTTTAATGTAAAACATCCTATTTTTTAAAAACTAAAACGCATTTTAAGAAACTTTGAAACCTATGCAGTAAACACATAATGATGATTCCTATTAATGAAAACGAATTATTAACGTTTCATTTAACTGTATTGAAATTTTAATTTTTTAACAATTCAAATTTGTTCAGAAAGATTCAACTACTGTGGAAATAATGCTCGAATTCTAATAATAAGTTTACAAATGAAATGATTACAATGTCTAAAATTCCGAATCAATGTATTTCAATTTTGAGTGCATACCACGATCTTTTATTTCTTTTAGTTATATATATCCTAGCAATTAATGTGCTTCTTTATCGCAGAGAGCAATTTCCGTTACGATTCCCACTTACTTTCACGTGATCTTCCCAACGCCATAAGTTGCAATGATAGTGGACGTTTAACACTTTCATCAGCATCCAAGTAACTGAGAACTGTGAGAGTGGGCTGCGAACGGGAAGAAATGCGATCGTGTTTTTCTTTGCTTTTCCCCCAGTTCTTACCCCTGCCTTTTTTTCTGCCTCCCTCCCGCGTGCTATAAATTGAATCGGTCGCTTTCTTTGTCTCGTCGCTTAACAGACAGCCCATTCACGACTTTGTTGATGATTCCAATGTCGTCTTTTCACATTCAAAATCGAGTCTTGAGTTTCTGCGATGACTGAAGAATCTTTCTGGGAAATTCGCGTGAACAACTTCTATAATATTTTACTTTCTTATTACCGCTTTCGTCCAATCAGTTCTGAAATTGAAGAGTTCATATTGATTCTCATATTCAAAATACCTTTTTAATAAGTTAAATAAATCAAGTCCCATATTAGACTTAGATCAACTATAGACATTTTTTTGGAGTGAAAAATTGAAACATAATGAATTATTATTAGTGTGTTTACTATTATTCTTACATGTAAACGTAGGTAATATAATAATAATGATACTAAACGAACACTGTAAAGAAATATATAGCACTAAAAATGAAATATAAAAAATATATAAATATAAATGAATTCATTAAAAAATATGTATGATACTAGTGCGATATTTGTTTCTCCACTCATCATCAGTTCGCAGAATATAGTTTAATTATTCTGCGAATTCATAACTGTAAACTCATAAATAAACAGCCAATATCTGTTATATATTCGCAAGAATATTATTTTAAAATCAGAGTTAATTTTTTCTCATAATTTGTATTGTAAGAGTGTAAAAAATCTCACGGGCCGGAAAAATGTTCAAGGCGGGCTGCAGGTTGACCACCCCTGTCTTTGCTATTACTCAGCAAAAACTATTGACAGTACTTGACATAACGCTTCATTCCGACATCTAGGACACTCTGTTATTCGCTTATCAGTAAAAAAATTTAAGGGATGGGGGGGTTACTCTGACTCTATGGAGTAACTAAAATGAAAAATAAATAGCTAAATTTTTTATAAAGCTATAAATCTACCCAAATATTACACCACGCAGAATAAATCAATAGTTTGTGACTAACATTAGCATCAATGAAATAAAAATACTAACAAAAAATTTAAAGAGGGCAATAAAACGAATTAAAAAAAATCTAGTGTTTAAGGTGTCAAAATGTTATTAAGAAATCCAATTTGCATTTAAAGGCTACTGTCTTAATTAAAGAATAATTTTGGTATCTACGCAAGTTCATAAGTACAGGTTCTCAGCTTCTGAAATATAACTATTCATTAGAAAATTCTTAAAAGTTTTTCTTTAATTTTATTTAACTATTATTCAAAACTAAGAGTTTAGATTAATATTAATAAAGAATCGAAAATCAGCATTTGTGTGAATACAAATATTTTTCAAAGTAGCAAAGGGTTTGTCAGTGAAAGTCACTTCAATTGCATTTTTGCAAATAATTAATATAAATCTATTGCAATTTGTTATTTGTTTAAGACGTTTTTTTTCCCAAGCTACCTATCCTTTGTAATATTCAAAATAGAATGAATTTTGTTCGAATTGGAAATGACCAGAGATAATCTTTTCCATATTTGCTTTTTGAAATTTTTATTTGAAATAAAAAATATGTATTTCATTTGCTGAAACTTTTTCCTTGAAAATTTACTGTAAAATAAATATTTATGGATGTCGCTTGTTTAAATGTAATTAATTTTAAATATATAAAATTGCTAAATCTGCAGTATGTGTTTGTTGATAAAATCCTTCAATATATTTCATTTTGTCCGTTATTTCTTCAGCACACCAAATACTTAAAAAATAAGAATCACCAATCAATAAATAAAAAAGTAAAGTAATGCTATTAAATTTTGTGTATATATATATGAAGAAAACAAAACTCAAAGCATACACCTACTTTCATATGAAGCATTATTTTATTTGCAATTACAAAGGGTAGAAGAATGTCTGCTCTTGCAATTCAACTGAAAGACTTTACTGGAGTTGATTTGAATGTATCCTCAAAAGCAGACTCCATTGATTTCAAAGAGTTGCAATAATGCATTTTTGATTTATATCTCATACATTAAACAAAATGAATGCTGACGAAAACAAAACTCAACACATACACCTCGTTTCATATGAAGCATTATTTTATTTGCAATTGCAAAGCTAATAAGAATACCTGCTCTTGCAGTTCAACTGAAAGAAGTTGATTTGAATGTATCCTCAAAAGCAGATTCCATTGGTTTCAAAGGGTTGCAATAATGTATTTAAAGTCTTCTCTTCATTAGCCCAGACCGATTGTGGGGAGGAATTAAAGGCGAAAAAAGAAAGAGTCGGGCAGAGAGTGAGAAAAAGAAAGGCGACATTTATCTTGAGGGAGACGTGCGACGAATTTTAAATGTTATTAGCTCTTCCGGGCGACAACAAAGCATCCATAAGCGCAGTTATAACTTAATTTTCCTCCTTCCTTTTTATTTATTGATCATTTTTTTCTTGTACCATAATGATTACCTTGTTCATGGTCTGGTTTCGCCTTTGTTTTGGCGGAGAAAAAGCGTTGAGTACGTCTGATTTCGTTGCGTTATTGTAAATCGGATAGAAAAAAGCCACTGATTAGATTATGTTCACGAGGGCGTACAGAAAAGACATAGATTGTCCGAGAAATAATTATACCGGAGAATTGTATGAAATTCCTTTGTAAATGTATGGTGCAGCGAGGCATGTGCAATTCCAAACTTGCGGGAATTGAAGGAGACTTTTAATGAAGAGCCCATCTATGGTAATGATTTGTTGTAGATTTCACCCATTTTCTGAGCATTAAATTCGGCTTCGTTAGAGATGCTGTTATACGTATATCCAAAAAATTACATGCCTACAACAAAATTTATAAAATTATAATTGCTGTTCGGCAATGATTAAGGAATAATAAATTTAGAAATAATTTTTTTTCCGAACGACTACAAACATCCATGGCACCGCCGGGACTCGAACCCGAAACGTGTGGTACCGAGCACCATAGCGCTAGTCTCGCCCCCCCCCCCCCCCCCATCCGTTACCGAAATAGCGGGAGGTGGAACTTGCAGTATTTGCTGACCTACATATACGAATCTTATTGAAACAAACATTAACCAATTTCTTAGGTTCCAGCAGTTTGGTTTTCGATACGAAGCTTTGAAGGTGGGTTTCCGTAGTATATTAAAGTCTGACGCTGTCAAACGCCAGCCAATCGGAAGTGTAATCTCCTCCCCATTCAGGTAGATGGCAATCCACCTTTAATCATTATCATTATCGCAACTGCTCAAATAGTTATTGTAGTTCAAGCTTCCAACAGAATCGAATCCGCTTCTATTTGAACTCCAACTAGAGCGCATTACCAGTGGGCCTTGAGCGGAGCATGTCAAATCATGCACAGAAGTCTCAATCCATCATTATTGTGATCTAAATGAAAGAGCTCTTATTCTGAAACAGCTCTTATTCGAGATTCCTTTTCAGTTGCGAAGTCCACTCCACCGAATATCCCATCTCTTTTCCGATAGAAGTGGAAAAATGTCGGATTGGAATCTTCTTTAAAAAGCGTTAAAAGTGCAGTTTGCGTGACAGTGGAACATTATGATTCGTACAGATAGACACAGTTTGCTTCGCTCTTGGAAAAGACATTAAGCGCTCATTCCTGGACACATATCCGCCTTCTCAGTGGAGTGTGTTTTTATTCTCCGGATCTTCACGAGTCACGCCGAAGGCTCTTCGGATTCCCTTTTTTTCTCTCTGTCTCAAAATAAACATGTGTATGCAATGCTTACGTCGGGGTATTGTTCCTCCTACGAGTTTTTTCATCTCTTCTTACAGATTTCAAATCGTTCAGACTTTTACCAACTTTCCTTTGATGGAACGTTAGCACGATACAATCCCAAACTTTCTTCCTTTTGCGGCTGCTTCTATACAAATATAAAAATGATAATAAAGAAATTGTTTCTTTTCTCTCAACCCCTTTCTTCTTCCAATTGAGATGTATCCTTTCAGAATAACAACCCTATAAATTGAATGCATGAATGGTGTGTTATAAATGCCTAATTTCAATATACGCACAGGCTTTTTTGCTGAAGATTTTTCTCTGTTATTTAACTTTGAAAAGATATTGGATTTTTAAAGTGTCTTTTAAAATTGAAGAATAATACAAAATCTCAAAAAACAATCTATAGGAAACCAATGTTTACAGTTTTCATCCAAATATATTTGTTTCAAAAGGGTCAGTCGTGTATTTTAGATTTAATTTTTCTTTATTAATAGCCATGAGCTTTATTTATTTATTTAAAACGTAAATTTCTAATGTTTGGAGGAAAACTCTTACCTTAAATATTAATTTAGCTAATGTCAGATTAATTAATTTAGATAAGGATTAGATACTGATTTGGATTAATTTAAACAATGTTGCTCACGTTAAAAAAAAATTTTTTTTTCATTTCAGAATAATAATAAAAAAAAAAACATTTTTTTTTAATAAATTTTCCCGGAAATTTAATTTTTTTTTTTTTTTTTTTTTAATGCTGAGGATAGTTTTCATTTTACAGCAATTAATTTTAATTGTTAAATTTTAACTAGAAATAGAAAATCTGTTATATATAAGAAATGTTAATATATTGTTTTCATTAAATTTACTTATTAAGAAAAATTTACGATAATTGGAAAAAATTATTTTACCTGAAATGAAATATGAGACTGACATATATTTAAAATAAGTAAAATGTTAATCTGATCTACATGAATGTGGTAATTTTTTTCGATTATGAAATAACAAGTCAACTTCGTTTATTAGATTAATTAATTAATGCTGTATTTTAGAGAAATCATTAAAATTGATTGTAAGTTCGAACAGATAAAGTTTCTTTGTGTATACGATTTCTTCGCAAACCAGGAAAGCATAACACGAAGAAATGAGTTCCAATTAAATGGAAACATGGATATAATATAAACGTGGATGTAAGGAATTTTTTGCTAGATTGTTATAGATAGATAAATATCGTCTCTCCACTGGTTTTGATTGATATAAATTGTGTACAGTATTAGCAGAATTTGCCACATCTCTATAGGTATCAGTGTTTGTGCTAATAAAAGACAGATAAAAGTATTTGTTGGGGAGATAACTCGATCCTTTCGTACAGCTTATGTCAAAAGGGATTCTTGCACTATTCCATTTAGACACAGAGATCTTTGTAAAAGGAATTAAATCACAGCCTATGAGCTGCGAACTGGCGAAATCCTCTCCCAACCATTTGTTATAATCAGACTCTTTTTCCCACGCAGTGTCCCTCCCTCCCAAAACTATCCATTACCTCCAATAAGACTCCATGACAGCAGACATATCTTTGTCTCTACTGAGGATTGGAGGGAAGAGGGCGAAATCAAAACCACGCTCAAATTGAGCTACTAACGGTTTCCCCCCTTTTGACAGAGATGAAAACTTTGTTATTGATAAAATGTTTGACAAAACTCTGACAAATCCTTTCACATGGGATTAGAAATACATTTGTAAACAAAACACTTTTTGTACACTTCATAAAAGTGTTACAATACATTTTTTCCAACTTTCTTTTATAAATATCTAACTAGTATTATTGTGTTTACTCCAATTTTTATTCAGATAAAGAGTTTACGCTTTTATTGTTCAATTGAAAATCTTTTTGAGTGGTTTTTATTAAACTCTTATTTATGTGAGGAAAAACATTTTTTTTCCTAATGCCAAGGCTTTAAAACATATTTTAATATACAATTGATTATGTCTAAACATTTTAACGTATATGACTTAACAACTTGGATCTTACCAAAATTTGTGTTTAGCACTATATATAAATGATAATCTTTAATAAAGGTAAAATCTCATAAGAGAGAAAAGGAATCGTTATATTCTATAGATACTTAATTTTAAAGATGGAACTTAAAACAAACTTACGTCTCACAAACAGGGATGTAATAAACCTTTTGGTTTATGAACTGATGCATCAAAAGTTTACTTTGTTTTTTACAAGTACTTTTCTGTTCATTGGTTATTAATTTTCTATGAATATCTCTTTGGATTAAACTTAAAACACTTTTGTCATTTTTATTATGATATGCTAAAAAAATAAAGCCTTATGTAACTTTGAATTCATTTTAAAATTCAGCATATTTGAATTGTTTATTTGTAAAAAATATATTACTAGTATATAGATTTGACATAAGTTTGTTTATTGAACCGTAAACTTGTAATTGTTCATATGGTTCATAGAAGAATTTGAAATCTTGATGGATCCATTACATTAAGTCAATGATCACAGGTCATAGAGTGCACTAAATCATTAGTATTCGTATTAGATTACTGTTCCAGGAAAGTCAAAGGCGATCCATTATCTCCAACAAGACTGGTGACAGCGGACATAGCTGTGGTCCGTGCCACTGATAAAGAGCCGCCAGGTACCACTATCAGTGTCTAAGCCAACCGATGTGTGGCTAGATGCAATGGAAATACAAAGTTGCTTCGACTTATGTCATGGGGGATACCGCTGGTTAGCCAAGCGTTGCAGGCAGACAAGCAGCGTTTCAACGTCAATGTGTGCCCAGCTTAGCGAGACGTCACGCTACTGAATGCTATGCAACACCAGGCTTACATTACAGAAAATTGGGGTGCGCCTCGGGCACTAAGAACAAGGGACCGAAAAAAAAAAAAGAGTCCTCTTCGTCGAAGTTCGCGAAAAAAAGTCAAATGAAATAAAACCTCAACAAAACAAAAGGTTGCAGATCGCGCTAACCATCCGTAGAATACGCAGATATATCTTTCTCTGTCCTCACTTCTTAACGTTGGCGGTGCGCCTCACTTTGGATGATACCCCATTATTTAGTAGTCATGGAAGGGTGGTCTGCAAGTTTGGGGAAAGTTCGACTAAATTGAGGAAATGCTTAATGAGAATAACATCCCTCCTATACACTTGCTGTAGATCCCACTCTACTGAAAATGATGATTCTATTTAGATACTTAAATAAAATATTTTAGATCCTACAGAAGTCTCACCGAAATGGATTCTATGTTTTCGTCTTAAATTTTTTTTTTCTATTGTTCATCTGAGTTGTTTTTTGATTCATACAATTTATTGTAACTTTCTTAGTAGCATAAAACGGAGCAAGAAAGCTGTTGTACTATTTTTAAGAATAAATAAATGAGGAAACATTTTAATGATGATATACATTTAAATATATTTTCAGTTTGTAATCTTTTTGAAATCCATTTCAATACTTACATAAATATGAGTATTAGTTATAAAGTTTTTAATTTTTTAACTTATGCATGAAATAATTATTTTTGAATTTTGATTAATTTTCAATTTAGATTAATTTTATTATGACACTGATTCCATCGTTTGTGATTATGCTTTATTCTGATATCTGAATAGCAAGAAGTATGTATTAAAATATTTTATATTTTATTGAACTTGAAAATATGAAATTAGTGCATTGCTTTATTGCCTTACTTCCATTATTACTAAATTAAGTTAAAACTTCTAAAAGTTAACAAGTAATTTTTTCTTGTGGTTGTTTATTCGTTTAGAGTTCTTTCCTATCCACCATTTATAAATAAATTCATCTCAAGTAGAATTTGTTTAGCTAAATTTATGTTGTAAAAAATTTTGAATAATTATTTTCAATAGAGTTCCTATTGTTATTAAATTCAATACAGGATCTATAGAGCCTTCTCAATGATTAGTTTTAGGGGTCCAAAAAATAAAGAAACTAAATAAAAATAGAGTAGTTCTTAGTTCGAAAAAGTTCGATTCCAAAGTGTCGGGGCAACAGCGGCTTGTGATGGAGTTCCGTTCAATTACACTCTCCTCCTTTGCTCATTTGTTGCGAGCATCTTTTTCCAGCCCGAAAGCTCTCCCCCCCCCCCCCGGAGGAAGAGCCACCTGCTCCATCCCTCCCGACGCACGTCATTTATTATTCATGCTAATCTCTGTTTATAGCTCTCTATGGGTCACTTACTGCCAACAGGTCTGACCTCGAAAAGTCGGACCAGCGAGAAAGGGGTAATTAGTGGCCGTGGCCAGCTACTTTTATCACCCTTTAACGCGAGCCTTTTGATTAAAATAGGATGCTCCCTCAGAGCAGCTTGTCGCTCAGGGATTTTTCTACCATGGAATCCATTTTCTTGCTGGTGGTCTTTCAAAAGACCGTTTAGTGGGCTCTGGAGTGGGGTTATAAATTCCACGGTGGGCTATCTAAAATCAAGTAGATTAAAATGTACAGAACGTGACACTGGAGTTGCACGGAGGAAGTTCGTATTTAGGGAGGAAAAATGGTCAATCGCGCAAACGTGAGCGGCACTTTGTGGGAAAATCTTTGTCGTCTTTTAAGTAATCGGTTTAATGTCTCTTCTGCTTCTCATGTGGAATCGTTGGCCAACAGTTACTTCACCTTTTTTTTACTAGTACAAGATAGATAAGAGTCCCTAGATAGTTTTCAAGTGTAGTTTGTCTGTAAATGACGCCGTTCTGTATTTTGGAGTGTCATTTTTTAATTAGGCTGTAAGAAGAAGAATTGATGAAACTATATAATTTTAACAACATTTAATCAGTTTGCAGCATTATATATATGTTACATCTCTCAACTCTAGTGCAACAGTCAACACAAGTGTTTGCAATTTTAACAGATGCATAATCTTCATTTATTTGAACATTAGGATCAAATATTAAATACTCAAACATGTAATATTATAGTAGGAAATTAACGTTACATTTTTTTAATTATTATACGATACAAATGGATTAAGTATTTGCTGATAATTGCAATGGGGTCTTTTTTTGTGTTTTTTATTTATTAAACTATCATTTTAACTATTTTGATTATATTTTGAAGTATAGTTACGAATAAACTTATAAAATTATTTTAAATTAGTGCACATGCTAATTTAATTGAATACATTTTTAAAATGTATTTTTGAATATCTTCCTCTAACTCTTATTTAGTCGCTTAAAAATGCAAAAAAAAAAAAAAAATTATTCGAATTATTCAGAAATTTTAAATATTTTAACTGAAAATAATTTTTTTCTTATAGAATCTTGATGAAGATAATTTGATAAATTTATAATACAAATGTTAATTTATTCATTTTAAGAAAGTTAAAAGCAATGAAAGCTAATTTATGAATAATTTTAACGAGTGGAAATGTGGTGTTGATTTGCAATTTTAAAATTGCGTAATTTTTTTTATATATTCAAAAAGAAATCTTATAGCTTTGAAATTCTTTATTAACTTGTAATAATATAAAACTTATATTGATTTGCTAAAAGCAAAAACAATAAAAGTCTTAAATCTCTTAGTAATATTTGTTTTTATCTATGTTTCGCTGATAAAATTCCAGGGATTTTTACTTTAAAATAAAAAACAATATTCTTATTTTAAGAAATAATATTTTCAAAAGATTCCAAAAAACATTTTAAAAAAATTTCAGATGTAAAATTCCATATTAAATGTTTTGGATTTATACGGGGAATTTTCTCCAAATTCAATTAAATTTATCTTTCTTATTTTTTCAAACTTCTTAAAATTAAATTCCGTTAAATGCAATCTATATTTGAAATCAAATGGTAAGATTTAAAAATGTTATTTTCATTTGATATATGCAGATGAAAGATATATGATCTTCTACAACAACTATTTTGAATAGGAAAATTTAATCAGTAATTCATATGCTTTATTGAAATAATTCTTTGAATCAGTGAATTTATAAGGACTTGTATTTTGTCAAAGAGCTTGTATAAAAACATTGTATATCACTCGGGGTTTCTCTACCGCATGATTCTTCTTCCTATACGGTTTCCGCGTCAAACTCAAACAAATAGCTTGTTTTTCTGGTGAGAGATGTCTAGTAGAAGTCCCGCGAGACTTCACGTGTTATGACAATTTTGCCTCATCATTAATTCATTTCTCTTTTCCTTTGTATGCGAATGAATTAGAAAGACTTTTTCCCCTCAAATTCATTCCAACTTTATTTTATTTGGAGAGAATTATATTCTAAAATAATTAGTGAGCTTTTGATCTTTTGATAAAAAATTTACGTTTGAAGGAGTCTGATTATGTTAGATTTAGAAGGGTTTCAATGAAGGTGATAAATAAATGACTCGTTTACGACGAAATGCTTTTCAGTGCTATATTTATGCTGCAATCTGCGGTGAATAACGAAATATAGTTTTTTTTTTATGTCTGGAGACGAGACTCATAAAAAATGTAATAAATCCAGAAATTTTGTTTCATGATGAATACATGAAATCATAAAGTGGTGTAATTTAAATTACACGTCTAACATAATGGAGCCTCAGTTTTAAGAAATTCAAGTCAAAATGCGAGTGAATTATTTTAAAATCAATTATACATTTTAAAATCAATTGTAAATTTAATTGTCTAAAACTAAATAAAGAATATTTACTCAAATTTTTGAATTCAAAATGGTATTGTTTTATTATTGTGGAAATTAAAATTACTATGCATATTTTCTATACTTATATTCTTTGAAAGACAACATTCGAAGATTGATCATTTTTATTATGTTAGCTTATCAGTGTAGTCGTGGAAAATATTGCAATATTTATAAGTTTCTTAGAAATAAAATCTTTTATTTTTCCTTTTATAACAAGCTGTTTGTTTCTGAATGCGTATAATTTTTTATATTTTGTATTTAATTTTATATAATTTTTACTATATAAAATTAAAAACAAAATATAAAAATATGTAATATAATTTTTCCAATCAATTCTATGCGAGTTAATTTATAATTATAATGTAAGTAAGAATACTTTAATTAAAAATAAATCGTCAGAGTTTATTATTTTTTATTTTAAAATAAAATTATATAATTTTTTCTTATTGAAGTTAACAAATAAAAGCAAAATTGCACCAAAGAATTTTATAATTTTTTCAACAATTTAGATTAAAAACAATTTTTTTAAAAATAAGGCGAGACATTTTCTTACTTAATAAAAAGAATACTGTCATATAATTCTTCTTCTTTCGATAAATATTTATCTACAGGTGCAATCTCTAATTTTTCGAGACGGTAATCGCGAAATAGTTTTAAGCTGTTCATCCCAAAATCTTCTCGTATAAAACAGCCATTGCGACGTTACCATAAACGAGCATTCAATCCCGCACACATTTCTAGCAAGTTTTAAAAATTCATCCCCTCATTCACGTTCGATTCCGAAAGACGGAAGAATATGAAATGCGCAAGAAAACAAAACTTTTCAAATTAGAATGGGCCATGAATTTATTTAAACAACCGAGTACACAAACTGGCGATCAAATGCACCCCCTTCTCTCTGAAAGCATTATCCAATCCTCAGGGACAACAATGAATTCCAGTAATTCGTGAAATGGATATTCATAATGCAGAAAGGCTTTAAGCGGGCTTTTTTGTGCCGCTCCGAGTTGGATTCGGAGCGAATAAATGTATCTTTTTGATGTCGCATCACATCCTTTTAAAAGGTGCTCTCTTCGTTCCGCATCAAATGGAACGCATAAACGGTGTGCCTGTGAAAATGCTCGAGTCGGGAAAGACAAGCTCTGACTTGGAGAATGGGAGCTGGGATTAGTTTGTTAGTCCAATTCACGCGTGTTGTACAAAAGACAAAAAGTCAATATTGATTTGGATCGGGTGGAAAATTTCTAAACAATGAAAAACTTTTCAAGCTTTTATCAGTAACTGAGTTTCACACCAAATTGGATTTCATGCGCCGATGCAAAATAACTGCGGACTTTTTTCAAACAAACGAAATTTGTTTTGCGTAAGAAACTGTTCATAATGTATCTAAGTTAATTATATCGTTGAGAGCTTTTGAATATACTTCCTTTGTGAGCAATTTTATTAGGAAATAGGTAACAAGCAATCTATGGTAGAATCAAGTTCGTTTTCACACCAACGCACGAAGAAAAAAAAGTATTTAAATCTATATAAAAAGTTACATTTTCCCCAATAATTAAAGCAACTTGATAATATTATTAATTACAAATTAAGTAATTTAAGTTACTAAATAAATCTTTTAGAGACACATTTATTAAAGTATTCCTGCTGATATTTTGAACTGATTTTTTGCATATTCAAATCTTGGCTGTCATTTGTGTTATTTGAACCATCAGGCTTTGTTGGAGCTAGTTATTGAAAGGATGACACCCAATCCAATTCGACTAAAAGTAACCATTGATGGTCGATAGTTAGTGGGACCTTTTTTTTTTTCGGCATAAAAAGGACGTCGCTATAGGAACGCACTGCAACAAACTATTTACTATAAAACTCAATATTATTGAAATAGAGTGAATCAGAAAACTATTTTTGAAAAAAGGAAATTTCATGTATGTTTCTGATAAATAATTCTGAATCTTTCTCGATCTTCCTTTGAAAGAAGTGAAGAAGTATTAATTTTGTCGTGGTTGTCATACTACAAAAACAGCTGGTCTTTTGTGCTTTTAAAGTCTTTTTAGGAGGATGTTGTTTTATATTGCATCATTTCTTTTATATAGACATGTTTTTCATAGAATTATTTACCAAGTTTGAAAGGAGGTAATAACTCATCCTAAAACCTTTATTATCGCTATATTTTTTTTATAAAAAAAATGCCTTATTAATTCTAGAAATTAGATCTATTTAATAAATAACATTTTGTGAATATCGTGTTATTTTGTGTTACAAATTTGAAAATAACATTTAAAATTTTTGTTATAGGCAAGGTACTATATAAATATTCCATGAAATTGACTTTATTTTTATATTTCTTAAAAACAAACACTGTAGCATTAAATTACGTTTTAAGTGAAGGACGATTAAAAGCAAACTACATGTATCGAAATTATTCAATGCTTTTAATTAATTAATAGTATTTCTCTTATTAATGCTCACAAATTTCAATCTTTTAATTGATTGTACACTGATATATCAATATCAATGTGCAATCAATATCAATATCTCAATCTCAATTGATATCAATATCTCAATATATATCAATAACGATATCAGTGAAATATATCTCTTCATTTGTGATATTTTACGCGACACACCACCTTTGATGTATTCAATTTTACAAAGTCTTGCTTAGTGAATGCAGCCTCCAATTTAATGACTGTTGATAAAATAAATCGCGCACCAACTTCGGAATCCCTCCTCGAAGAAACTCGACGATATTTAAGTTTTCCCGGAAATGCTTCTCGATGGAATCCCTAGGTAGTCGGAAGTACCGAAGAGACATAGGAATGAGTCAATATTGGCTCAACATATTTGACATCGGCTACAGAGATTCGGGACATTTTAGTCCCTGTAGAACAATCTCTATGTTTCCTTTTCCTAAGAGCCTCTTTTCCGACATTTAATCTCTTCGCCAATAGCTCCGTCGCTTTATGTCGCTGAATTAGACATTTTCGATCAAAAGAATCGCCTTCGAATGCACCTTTAAACTGTCAACTGTTTGCGAATGTGTTAGTAGATGAGCATTTTTTCGCGTGCAAATGTGCTTCTGCATTCTTTTAGATATCGCATGTTCGTCTCAACGGGCCGTCCTGTTTGGAAATCCATCCTGTAATTCGGATTGCGCGGACTACTTGTATAAAGTTTGTGTTTTATTTCGAAAATGTGTTATGTTTATTTTAAATAATATTTATGTTAGGGAATTTTAGTTTATTTGTTGAGTCATGTAATAAAGGAGAAAAATGACTTAATAAAAGAAATCGACTTTTGATCTAAAATTACCTTCGAGTATCTTTTCAGCACGATAAAAGCCTATTGTAAGCGTACTATTTATTTTCTTTTTAATAGTATTAATGCAATGTTTAAATATCACAAGTTTGCATTACAGTAATTTTTTTTTTAAATTTATGTACCTCTTTCACATTCGACATGTTATGTCAGTACTTCATAGAAATTGCGTGGAAAATTCTATGTAAAATTAAATTTCTGTATAGTTCAAATAAAATAACATAAATTAATATCTTTTATATAACATAGCTTACTTTCAAATGAACGAGAATATATTGAAGTGTTCTAAAGCAACACATGATTTTTATGAATTTAGTATTTTCAATAGTGCAAAACAATTTTTATCTTTAATTCAGATGACTTTAAAATTGAGTAACATTTTGTCCATAACATATAACTGGTACTGTTATTAATATATAAACCATATTAACAAGAGGGCACTTTTGTTATTAATATACGCTTAACCTGCTTTGTGCAGTTAATCCTATACTAATAATACTATACCATACACTTGATTTGATTTTCGTTTTTCCTGTTTGTAATTAATATCTATAATAATACTATATAATTGTAATGCATTTTTGCAAATGAAATCTTTTTAGCTACTGTATAGAGTAAAATGAATACAAGTACATTGAAATGTTTATGGAAACGTAACCTAACGCAAAAATAATGCAATTAGAAAATGGTGTTTTGAAAAGAATCCCTTCAGAAGAGGGAAAAGAACGTTTTTTTCCCTTCTTTAGTCAATTTTTTGTGCAGCCTCCTTTCATTCTTCGCAGGGATTGATTTGCGGATTTCGGTGTATACGTTGCATTGGAACAAAGCGGGGAGGAGAAAAAAACTTCTCGAACTCGAGTAGGGATTCTGCAGGAAAGTACCTTTCTTTAGCGCCAACAAACTAATAAGTTTAACAAAAAAGGGTTTTTCCACGAAAGGCGGAGATTTCAGCTTTTCGTTTCCTTATAGGTTAAAAGTATTTTAGTCGTTCACTTTTGAAGGATTTTCCTGCTTGCGTTCATTTCTGACTGAAACTTGACAACACTTCAAATAGGCTGAATAAATAAATTACATTTTTAGTGTTAAACCAAATTGCTTTCTTTTCAATATTACAGGTTGTTCATAGAGGAGCAGGGATATTAAAAATTCCATTTCTATACTAAAAACAACAGCAAAACGACTTATATAGTGCATATTTTTGAATATCAAATTTCTTAACGATCCGATGCATTTAATTATTTAACTGAGACATGGCTTAGCTCTCTACTTGCAGTTAATATTAAATAGATTTTTTTATGTTTTAAAAATAATATCTACTAGCATTAAAAATATGCATTTAGATATCATGCAATACAAACAATTTATACAATAATAAGTAATTGAAATATTAAAAATAAAATACACATTATCTACATACAACTATTCAATTTCAGCATTTAAATTATTAATTTTTTTTTTATAAAAATAAATAAAAAAAATTTATCGCTCAGCGATTTGAATAGTTCCCATTTTTCTGTTATTGAATATATAATGTATGTATGCTTGTGTATATATATATATATATGGGAGCTGCTGAACTAACATAAAATAGTACAAGACAAGAATGAGTGTCTAATATTTATAATTTCATCTGAACTAGTTAATCCCTTTTATTGCAAACTTATTTAATCCAATTAAGATTAAGAAAATTTGAATATACATATTTTGTGCTGTTACTGCCGTGCTGTATTACTGCTTTCAATCTAAATGTTTCTCAAATTTTGAATTTCAATTGTTCAGTTATTAGATTCGTTGTATGAATCAAATCAACTGCTTTTCATCGCCAAAACTTGTTGTATTTCGCAATAAATTAAACAGTGTTCATTTGAGCTGTCTGGTTAATTCTCTTTATTGCGGTTAGGTTTTCAAAGAATTGTAAAACTTTAGCTTTTAAATTAATGTTTAATGTTCAATTCTCCTGAAGTTCTTTCCAAGTTTCTAATAGTGTTTACCTTCTATTACAGATTAAAGTACATTTTTACAAATCGTTGTCTTATCGCCTTAGCATGAATTTTAATATATAAAGCATTCTTGTAGGTAAAGTTAACTGATTAATTAGTTTAGTGTACACGTTGTTTACTTATTGTAAATGAAATTGTTAATTTCAGAAAAATTCAATTTCTTCTTAACATTTCGAAATTGTTGCTTTTTTATGTGCATAATATTTACTACCGTTTAAAAAATCTATAACAATATACTTTATATTTTCTAAAAAATAATCGGTTACATTTTTTTAATAATGTGTTAAATATCTACTGATGTCGTAATTTTGATTTTAATATTTTTTCTAAGTATGTATTTTGAAAATAACAAAATTTATAGATAGAAACATATTTGGGATGACACTAAGATTAATATTGAAAAAATATTTATTTAATTCAAGAAAAGATAAAATATTATCACATAAGAATCTTTTATTGCGTTATTTGTGATTAATTGTCATTCTAAATACTCTAGTACATTAAAAAGTATTCTTATGATATTCAAAAGGTTTATAAAAGTATTCCTTTTTTAAAAAAGCAAAGGTTTTTTCTTTTCCCCAAAAATTACTACACAAGTATTTTAAAGTGAAGTCTATCATAAATAAAAGTGATAGTTTGCTTGCATTTGATTCATGACTAGAGATAGAAGGCGTTGGACCGAAATATGTATAAACATTTCCATGTCTTTTCAAATAATGTTAAAAACTGTTTTAAAGAATGCACTTTGGAAGAGGAAATGGACTCTATTAAGATGTTCAGTCATGAATGACTACTGACGACATGGTGAGTAGAACTTTAAAATTTTTATTTATTTAGAATGTTTTTATTTATTTAGCCACATAACATTTTTAGTTGGAAAAATTATTTTCATTTTAACTCAAGAAACAAAAATAAAATTGGGCTATTCATCAATTATAAGTGAAGAACTTTTAGCAAATATGGCATTATTACTATAATATAATATCTCATTCAAACCAGCAGATTTTATTATTGACAAAATCGTTATGATAATTTAATTTTATAAACACTATTTTGTAAAGCTTTAAAAAAATTAATTTTAAAAAAAATAAATATTTAAAAAGTTTACGTGAATTACTCCTTATATCAACCTATTTTATTAATCTTCAGATGTTTCTTTACTGAAATATTGTCTTTCAAAGTCATCAGGGGCTTCTGCAAGGTGGGCGAAACCTAGCCAATCACCTTTAAGTACCCCAGGGAGTGCTTTAGCGATTGAAGCAATAACTCTTCCATACATTAAGTGAAACTTTTCTTTTAAAAAGGTGCGCCTCATTGTGGGGCCGATTGGATTTAAAAACAAGTAACTAAACTTACAACTGCAACCCAATTTGTCTTTCAGCATCACTAAAATTACATCTTACTTTATAGTTTTGTGGCATCGACAACTGGTCACTAATTGTACCGAATTTAAACTTAAATTCTTTTAATTTTTATTTTATATCTTACTTTTATTTATTTTTAGTACTTTTAAGTACCATTTATTTAATTTTTGAAACTTTATCTTTTATCCAATACTAGCATTTAAGTAGCCAATTAAAATCGTAAATTGATATATGAATTAATATGAGGAGGTTAAGAGGTCTGTCCCCATAGTTACTGCGTAATCGGTACACCAGTTGCCAATTTGTCTATGAAGTTGTACAGAAAATATTAAGAGAAATAATTCATTATAAATTAAACCTCTTTGATAGGATTGCCATTTTTCATTTTTTTGTATTTTAAAACTAACTATCGCTCTCCTTTTTTTTGTATAATAACTTCCTATAAACATGAAAAATGTCGATGATTTTAGAATTAATTTCATAAAACTAATTATAATTTATTATTTTTTAAAAAAATATTTTTCAACTATAGATTTAATTATTTTAAGTTATATACCTCGATTGGCTTAAATTAACAAGTTAGAACAAAAATTGAAGCAACAAAGCTATGTATGAAAAGATATTAATTAGCGAACAGCACTAATACACACAAATTAAAAATAAAATAGATAAATAAACTTCTTCACTAATTTAGCATTAATAAATACCAGTTTCAAAAGGGTCATAATTTTTTTTTTTTTTTTCGAAAATTTGATTTCCATCTTCTTTGTATTAACTGTTAGAGGATTTTGTTAACATGCTATGGGAAAATATTCGAAGAAATATATATATTAGGTTACAAAATGTTATAATAAATATTAATAATATTATAATTATTATATTAATAATGTAATTTTATAGTAAATATTCTCGTATATTTTCAGTTAAATTTAATGTAAAAACTAAAGGTAAAGCAGTAAAGTTAAAACTTACTTACATTAAATTTTTTTTTTTTTTTGCTAGAAGTAAATTCATTGTACAAAAGAATGTTTTTTTTTTCCGGCATAATTATGTTATTAAAAATTTTGTTGATATTTATAAGAATAAATCGATTTTTATTTTTTAAAAATTAAGCATATATTTACCGCGTTTTCTTACTATTTTACTTCATTAGTATGCAAATTAAGAGTAATATTATTTTTTAGTTATCTTAATTAAGTAATACTTTATAGAAAATGCATTATTTATTTGGTAAATAAACTTGAATTAATTTAATTAAATACTATAATGAATTATGTTTTAAAACTGATTATAGTAGCAAAAAAAAAAAAAAAAAAAAAAAAAAAAAAAAAAAAAAAAAAAAAAAATTACGAATCCTAAAATGAACGAGCAGCAATGACCCCTCATCCAAATGGTTATCAGACTTCATTAATTAAAATGCTAAATTCAGACAAAAATGATCTTTCTGATGACATAATTAGGTTTTCTCACTTCGAAAGATCCCAATTGAATTCAACATATTTATGCTGTCAATCATTTAAGTGATTCTTTTATAATAACACCAAAATGCAAAATACATGTAAAGAATGAATACCAACTAATTCTTTATTTCCTTTTTCTATTTTGTCGCCTCGGAAGAAACAAAAGCCAGACGACTGATCTAAATTTATTCCTAAAAGTTGAAAAACACGAGTTTCGGCGGAAGTGTATTGTTTGAATAAAAATAATAAAGTTAAGCTGGCGGATTTCGAGGAAAGAAGCTTCAAATGTTTAATCCTTTTTTTCAAAGCTGCATTATTGTGAGTTTTTATTGTAACTATTAGGAGAACATTTTAATAGAACATTTCACTGGAATAGACGAGGTTAATATTTTAATACGTTTTCGAAAAAATAATAATATTTTTCCTATGGTTCTTGATTCTAACATAAAAGGTCTCAGCAATGGCTTTTATCGTTATTTAATTTTTGTGATTTTTTTCCCTCCATCTATAGAAGATTTATAAACAATATTTTCGTCTCCAAGTGTTAGTAATTAATTTTTTGAGCGCGTGTTTTGTTACGGGAAAGAAAATCTTGCAACATTATTGGCAAGGCAATTCCACTAGAAGTTGGCGTCTGCAATTAATTCAAAAGGGGTTTGCAATTATCTCCAAGTTAGCTTAGACTAATCCTTTAAGCGAAATAGTAAACCCTTTGTCCTTTTACTCAACACAGCTGAGATATCTCGTCGTTTTTTCCCTCCCTTTTCTATTTAGCGCAGGCCGGGCAAAGCTTATAAAATCTTCTTCTGTTCTGCTTTCGAAGACGGCCTCTAATCCTCCAAACTAAAGCTTTTTGAATAGGGTTTTATCCCGACTCTGCAATGCCGGTGTTACAATTCTTCCTCCAGAAGCCTCTCTATTGAAATTTGCCAGACGCCGATCTTTTGCGCCGACAAAATAAAATTCCGCCCGATAGAATTTTCTTTTCTTCCTGGAGTTAAATTGAGGGATTTCGGCCCTTGCGACACTTTATTAAGCGTTTGTTTCCCCGCTTTCTTAACCGAACCTCTTTGCTACGGGAGATTTTTTCCTCGCAATAATTTGTCCTCAAAAGGATACATTGTGTGTCTTTGATCTGAAATCAAAAGTAATTCTTCAATGTAAGATTCAGTTGATATGCCAAGTGCTTAATGATGGCATTAAAAGACACTTAGGAAAATGTTTTCCTTTCAAAAGTTTGCTATTCAAAAATATATCTTACAATATAGTGTTAATCCATTCTGTTCATATTTTGTCATATCATGTCGTTTTAACATGAGAAATTACTCCGTTATACTTTGTAACCCTTTATTTGAGAAAAGACTTTTAAGGAATAATTTCAAGCTTGTTCTTATTATTGTATAAACCAGTTATTATTTAAAATAATATATAATAATTCTTTGTTTTAGTCATTTATTAATTTATGTTAACTTGTTTCTACTGAGATGCAAATTACGTTAAGTACTTATAATATTTATACCAATTCTATCATCATATTTAGATTTATTTTTTAATTAATGACTTATGTTTCAAGCATTTTTTTTTTCTGCATACAAATCCAGCAACTGTTCGAGTCAATCAGTATCTATGAAGCTCCATTTGATCAGCACAGTCAAATAACACTGTCCTTACAATAATTAAACATTTTTTAATATACTCGTAAAACACCCTTCCTATATATCATTTTTTACAACGTCTTCAATTATTCACTAGCTCTCTTTTGAGTTCCCCAAAAGAAGCGAATTATTTAATGAACTCATATCACAAATACTTCTCTGATTAATATCTCCCCACCCATTTTCGGCCTCAGCATGCCCGTTTCGTGTCGCCTGACAGTGTAACACTTCTAGTGGGTGGATCACTTAGGTTCCCGAAGAAGATATAATGTCTCAAGATTACTGTCCCCTTTCGATGATCCCCCCACGCATCACTGTTTAAGAACTGGTCACGTATTTCAGAGGATCGTTACAATTTGCAGCTGTTCGCCTAAGAAAGCTGGCTTCCATTCTCATGGATGGGTTCTTTCGGTATTACGTAAGGCAACCGAACAAATCTCAGAACCAAATGATGTTTTACAGTAATTTTTCTGGCTACTATTGGTAAATTAGGAAATTCACAAACAAGAACATCAAAATCTATTCATGAGTATGCTTTGTTAAAATTTAGCAAAAATTGAGAAAAAAGTGCATTTTTTTTACTTTATGTAAATACTTCTAAGAGAATATGCAAGGCATATCACATTTACTTGCATGTAGACATATATCTATTATACACGAATTGAATTAAAACAATGGTTCTCAAACTTTTTGAAATAGAAGAGAATTTAAAAACCTACAAATAATTGTATAGATAAATTTGTGAAAAATAAATATGCGCTACTAACACCTCATAGTTTTATATCCAGATTGTCAACTACACAGACAAGTTACTACTACTTACAGATGGCCGTGTCTCAGAGGCTGCAATGGAAATTTTTTTAACATTGAAAATCACATGGAAATCTTTTTTGTCGCATTGTTGCTGTTTGTTGACTTTTTATAAACCGAACCCTTTTATATAAACTGAGAAAAATTTCAAATTTCGGGTATACAAAATTTTTGAAAACTATATTTATATAAAATTTCACTTCGAAAGAAATTCACTTGAACATATAAACAAAAAATAATTTAAGATTTAATATAAAACAACTTTTCAAAACTCATTAGTACCATATTCAACTTTATCGAAGTTTTTTTTTTTTCCCCGTCCTTGGTTAGTTCTTGTCGCTAAATTTACCTAAAAGATCCAAATGATCCAATCCTAATTTAAAATTAGAATTTTATTAAAAAAATCATTTCAAAATATTTATATGAATTGTTTAAAGAAAAAAAATTTTTTTTTAGTTCTACTTTCTTTAAAATGGGTATAGCATTTTATTTTTAAATTGTAAAACACTCTTTGTTTTTAAAAAACTTTAAATCTTCTCTATTTTTATATTTACAGTTTCCCATTTTACTTGGAATGTAAATAAATATTTATTTCTTACAAATGTTTTCTAACTGAATAGCACATACGCAAATATTTTAAAACTCTACTTTCTTTATTAAGGGCAATATTGCAAAGTCAATTCCACCTACATGCACGGTTATTGTCAAAACAAGTCTTTTTAAGTTAACTGATATTTTTTTTATTATAAAAAAATTTCCAGCAATTTTATTTTCTCAAAATTTTAGACAATCCTCCATTGTCACTTAATACTATGTATGAGTACAGTTTAATTTTAATTTCTTATAAATGCTTTCTAATTGAACACAAATATTTTAAATCTCTACTTTCTTAATTAAATGTAATAAAGCAAATTTATTACCATCTACACGTGCGGTTATTGTCTAAACAACAAGTCTTTTTTGGTTAACTGAGCTCAAAACAGAGGCAAAGACACCTCATTAATCAACTGTAGCCATATTTCCAGGCATTATCTTGTAAACAAGCAGAAAGTTATTTAAAAGTTTCATCAGAAATTTTCAGCTGTATTGGAAGTTACTCAAGGTTTGCAAAATTGCTTAATCTAAACTATTTTCAAGCATTATTGTCAATATATTGGCTTTAATAAATATTCAAATGTGATGTTTTGCTAATGGTATCATATATAATGGGGAAGCGCAATTAGTAAATTCATAGAAGCTACATTTCATCATTATTTTTGAAAATTTCGATATAAAAGTTTAACGTCAATAACTATTTTATTATTTCCTACAAATTTTAGAAATTCTAAATAAAATTCCATTTCACATTATATTTTATCTATTTCATATTTAGAAGAACTATTTTACAATTATGCTTTCATTTCTAAATAAAAGCGAACAGTATAAAGAAATAACTCGTCATTGATTTTAACCATTCAGTTTTGAAATTGATTAATTCATTATATTTCACTTCAAGAATAAATAATTTCCAATGAATAAGATCTATTTAAGTCTGAATCTATTCAAAAATTACCATTTACTGTCTAAACCTTTATTTATCATTTGAATTGATTACAAAAGAAAAACAAAGTTTCTTTTAAGAAAAATCCATGTGAGAAAAAATTACAACAGTGCCGAACAAGGATTCTATACTTTTAAAACACTTTTTATGTAGAATGTGTAAAATAAATGGACGCCTTCAAATACAGTGAAATTTCGCGATTTTTTTGCATCGGCTTGCTTGACGCGCTGCCCTTCAATTTCTCTTCAGAAGATGTTTTTAAACTGTGCACAAGCTAATAATTTTCGAAAACCGAGGGTTTTTTTTTAATTTCTCGCCCGTTTTTTCCTCTCACTTGTGGCATAAGCTATTGTTTTCTCCCTCATTTCTTTTTTTCCTCCATTTTTGAAGCGGGAAAACAAATAGAAGTTCATACTAAATCATCAATCAGTCACCTAAATTTCTAGCTGTAAGCCGTGTCTTCCCCTGTTATTCAGCAGGTTCTCCCAGTTGCTGAAGATCAACCATTTTCAAGTCCTTACTTTAATTCACCTCTTTCCAGGGCGATTACGTACTTACGAATGCTTAACGACATTGAATTTTCCACTTTGAAGTATCTTTCTTTTTTTTTCGCAGTTTTCTTTCTTTCCTTATTATCCCACTTATCAGACTTCCCTTCTTATGCTAACTCGACATTATCTTTCCGGAAAAGCATTTTTTTTCGCTCCCTTTCTTTCTTGCTGAAAGTCACCTCACTTTTTACGCGAAAACATCGCCTTCTGGAAGCAAAACATACTCAACCCAGTTGTTTGTTTCCGATCCTTTTTCCTACACTCAGATAAATATATACTTTTCTCGTTTTTCTTGGGGAGTGAAAGTTTTAGCAAATAAATTAGATTACAGGTATGAATGGAATATTATTTTTTTTATGTCCCCCTCCTCCACCTTTCTTGCAAAGTTTTATTGAGTGAAAATTTTCTTATGATCAATAATCTTTTGTTTAAAATAAAAAGTTTTAAAACTTTTTTTTTTTTTTTTAATTTCGGATTTTTCGTCTTTTAAAAGGAAGATTTTTTTTTCATAGATGAAAATTAAACTGACTGAATAATAATCCTTTTGGTTGAAATAAATGCAGTACAATTTGAAGCAAATTATCCTTATTTTAATTTTTATCATTAAAAAAAGCATCTTTGATTCAGTTTTTATTTTTCTGTATTAAATGTTAAATCCGAATGGGATCAATTCATAGTTGTGAATGAAATGCTTTATTAGAAAAAGGTATGCAACTATAAAGTGTTATAATTACTTCATATGTTTACCATGTGTGTGTTTGCTTTTTGTTCAGATTTCATATGCGTATATATGTTTGTGTGTTCCAGTATAAAATTAACTGTTATATAATTAAAGGAACACGGCTATAAGAAAACTGACGCAATTTCGATAAAGTATAAAAATTCTATTTCTCTGTGGTGTATTTTATTTATTTAAAGTTCAATAGTTTATTTACAAAAATTTGCCGTAAAAACTTTTTTTGTGTTTATTTTAAAGATATTTATAAACATCTTACACGTGTGGTGACAATTTGACGTAAAGTGACTTAAAAATGAAAATAAAGTGCAGGAAATCCTTTTCGAGACATGTTTTTAGATAGATAATGGAATCTGAATAACCACAGTATCTCCATTAAATAATGAAATCGTAAGATATCCGAAAAACCACTGAATATCTTTATCTGGTATTAGACGTATCTGAACTGTTGTCGACAGCTGTTTCGATGCAGTATTTTGAATCCTTATCCTCCAACAGCTGTTCTTGAAAGGTAATCATAAGATGTATGTACAATTTCTAAAGAATTTTCCACGCAGAAGTGTGTCCCGGTGAGTTCAGAATCAGCTTTCTGATTTTTTTTTTTTTAAATGAGATAGTTCTGTGTTGGTTCGTACAATATCGGTTTCACACGACATTGTATATCGTGTGAAACTGATAGCATAGTTTAGCTCTCTAGTGATCGTCGAATCAATGCAGTTTCAGTTTAGTTTAAACTGATTGTAATTTTTTTTAATAATATGTTGTTACTATTGTAAGACATATTATTGAGTTTTTATTAAAAATTCTGGTTAATTTATCAAAAGAACTCTAGTTTATTAAGTATGTAGGCTACAATCAATTTTTTAAAATTGTTTCCAAAAATCATTGTAAAAATGCCAAGAATAAAATGTTGCATTGAATTTATTTCAGCTCCGTACTTTACGAGCAGGATATTTAGCAAAGAGTCGATTAATTTGCTGCTTTATCTCCTGATTTTATACACTTTAATAATTACTCATTTTCCTGCTATTATTATAAACTAATCAATCTAGTTAATTGTATTACTTTTCATACGCCTACGGTTATATGCTTTATATATACATCGCCAAATAGTGATTGGCTTCATAATTTTTTTCACGTTTATATATTCGGATTTTTCCTTTTTTTATTAAAAATAAATGAGTCAATTTAATTTTTATAAATTTCCTATGCTCATTATCTTATGGTATTTTTTTATATGTGCTTGTTATTTATTCTTCTTATCTTAAATCAGATAAAAAACATTAACATCTTTCCGTTTAATTATTAACTATTATTTTTTATTGATAATTAAAACCATAGCAAGTGCTTAAAAATCCTAAATAAATAGTACACTAAAGTTTTTATTAATATCTGAACATCTTCACTTCGTGCTCCAATGGCTAGTGTGCGTGAGGTTCGAATCCCTGTAAATTCTGCAGTTGCAGTAACTGTTTTCAGAAATTGCATTGACAATCTAGATGCCCGGTAGCAGTTCTCCGGGTTTCTCTCCCATTGCACGTAAATGCAGGGCTGCTATCCCTACATAGTCCTAGGAGCGGGAGTAAGGTGTGGCTAAAAGAAAAGAGAAGTCTGAAGAAAAATAGAAATTTGATAATCTTTCAAAAAAAAATGAGTAATTATATTTTTTAATTAGAATGGGCATATAATGAGGCTGTCTGTGCTTCCCTACATTAATTTAAAAAAAAATAACATTTAAAAATTTTTTTCACCTATAGGGAATGACGTTACCCTGCACGTCCACTAAAGGATTGAGGGGGAAAGAGAAGGGTCATATTTCCAAGGGACCGGGGTAACTGTACCACAATTGGTTGCTGTATAGGACGATTCCAATAGACAGTCGGATTGTTTATGTAAGACTCCATCAGTGCTTTCACCGAGTCTAATGGTTTTTCAAAGTTGTAATTGTAGCACAGACCACCAGCAGAATCAAACTTTCGTCCTCTTGTAGGTCAACTAGCACCCACAGCCACTGGGTCATGAGTGGAATAAATGTGTTAGGCAACACCTTAAACCGTAGTTGAGTTGAATAATATAAATGCAGCATTCAATTATTTTGTTGGTATTTTATAGTAATTGAAAATACAAATTTAATTTTTTTTAAATAGACTATAATTTATTTTACCCATTTTTTTAAAAAAAATAATCGTAATTCTTTTAAATGTTGCTGATTTTACGAAATTAAATTCTTTTATTCGAAAAAACTTTTTTTTCCCCTTCTTATTTCCATATTTATTTATGTAATGCATCATGGAGGACATTAAAACATCAGTTCTCTTCACCCCAATGCTACAGACAAGAAAAGAAAAAGCTAGTTGGATTTTGTTTTTCAAATGTTTCCAATCTGCTTCGGACCATCAATCCACGAGTCAGAATAACCGCGCAGAATGTTACCAGAAAGAGAAATCAAATGCCCACTGTCGTACGACAATAGATAAAACACCCGCAGAGAAAACAGATTCATCCCCCCACTCCTTTTTTTTACTTGTGGGGGGCAAAAGAGGGTGGCTCAGGTGTGAACCGGGAAAGCATCCTGTGGCCGCAGTCCATCAGGCCTTTCGCAATCAATACACCGAGCATACACACCAAGACGGGGATCGGCTCTGAGCGCAGCGCCCGCTGGACTTAGGACAGTTCCTTGCAATTATGGCTCTCTAATTGGATTCGAATACACTATTGAATTCTTCTGAAATGTTTGCTTTCAAATATTGACGTGGGCTTTCAATGACTTAGTTATCTTTTGAATACTCGAATTTTCTTAAAGGCATGTTTAGAATTTATTGTGGAATTTCAAATAATATCCACTTAATTGGCAACATGCTTTTTATTTTTTCAAAACATTTTTTTATTTTTTCAAAACATTTTTTT